>VYZR01095765.1:33242-44534 GCA_013400675.1 Oxylabes madagascariensis
TGTCATCAAGGTTACCTGGCTTCTTGACCATGAAAGAAGGAGCATTTTATTCCCCGCCCCATTTCAATGTCACTCTATCCCAATTGCTCAGTCATTTAAAAAGTCTTTCCCTAGGAGCAGACAAAATAATCAGTTTAGGAGTTAAATGGGTAGGTCTGATCCAGTTGCTTGTGGAACTACAATTTCTTCATTACTCTTTAAAGAGCAGCATCTCTCCATTCTCTGTTAACTTCAACAGAGATTCACTGTTTGAATCTGGTTTATGGATATCTTTAAAGCGTACATTTGATCAGGATATAAGTAGCATTCCTCCTCCAGTACAGAAGTATTTTGCATCAGTGAACTAGTCATGAAACATGGAAAGATAGATTCATTTGCACCAAAACATAGTCGCCTTGTCCACAACCCAGCTACAGTCCTGAGCCACAGTTTTCCAGGGTCTTTCAGAAAGTTATTTTTTTTATCCTACTGCAATAAGTCAGTTAACCTTGATGACATATCAGGCCAGGTATTCAGCACATGCTGCACATCTGTGTGAAGAACCTTGTAGCAATTTCTGCTTCCAGACACAAAATTTATGAACAAATGCAGCCCTGTCATTGTTCTAATGACCTTGATTAAACCTGAAGGAAATTGACTCTCCGGCAAAACTAAGCATGTGTTACAAGAAATACATTTTAACCTCTGTTCTAATTCTGGCACTTCTAAATTTCAGCCTGAAAACCACCTCCATGCCATTTCATGAATGATAATTTAGTGGAATAACACTGCAGAAACAGCCTTGCACCTGGACATGATTATCTCTCTGAAAAGGATGTTTTCAATCAACAGCTTTCAATAAAAATCACAGAGCAGTCAGGAGTTTAAGGACAGAAACCTTGGATAAAGGTTTTCTATGATAAGCAGGAGCAGCGTGACTGCAAACGCCTCCCTCTCTCATGGACGTGGGACCCTGTGGAGGTGAACTGCACTTCTCCTATGCTGCCAAGAGGCCAGGAAGGGTCACCAACCAAAACACCAACAGGAAAATCACTCTGTTCTCTTCCTTCCTCTGCAGCAACAAGGAGCAGACCTTCCCAAGTGCCTTGTGCCTGCACATGCACACACAGACTACCCAGGGCAACGGCAGAAAATGAGTTCATGTTTCAAACAATGAAATTAATACACTGGCAATAGAATATACAATTTCCTTGTTTATTGCCTTTCAAGTCAATGCCATTGCCAGAGGTTGTCATTGTACCAACAGGCAGAAAATTAATTTGACATCGTTTCAAAGCAGCACACTATTACGTCCCGGGGACCTCTCAGCTCTGCTGTTGTATCCCAGAAAAGGATGAGCCCTTTCCTTTTCGGTCCTTTCCCATCCTCTCTCCTGCAGCAGTACTTTCCCCTTGACACTCAAGAAACAGGAACCAAGCGGACCTGTGGCAAACAGAGGTTTTCAGGCAGAAAAACCCAGAAGTGTGCAAAAAAAAAAAAAAAAAAAAAAAAAAATTCATCATAATAATGTGCTAGATTTCTCTTCTATCAAAGAACAAACAAAAACATGGTTTCCAGTCAGAATGTCTCTTTTAGTTCCTCTCGTTTAAAAGAAAAATCTATATACCAATTAAGGCTACTCTCAAATCATACTTCTGGAGCTAGAGAAACCCTTTGTTTTGGAAATGTCAAAGTGGGATATATGTTATTATGATTAAACTTTTATTCTAAATTATACATTAAAAATTTCCATACTCCTCACTTGGGCTTTAAATCATAATTTCATCCAAGACTAACTTCCTTCTGGAATAGCAGAGCATACAACCTGTCTGCACTCTTAGATCAGCATCAGAGCATCTCTTTCAATATTAATGCCCATTTCAATCAGCTCAAAAATGTTCTCATTAGCAACAAAAAAATCCAAAATATCACTCAGCTGCCACATAAGCTCCATGTCCTCCTGCAGTGCCCATTTTGGGCACCCACTAGCAGCTGTTAGAGGAAGGGCACAGCTGGACAAGAGAGCTGTGTCTGAAATCAGTGGCCAGACAAAGAAGAGTCCTCTCTTTTCTGATAAGTGCACAGATTACATTTCCACCATTATCATCAACAGGGAGAAACAAAAACGACTGTTTGGACAACAAAAGCCTGCTGAGCAGGAGGGGCTTAATCAATAGCCAAGCACAAAATTACCTCAGCAGATTTCAGCTCATTTCCATAGAAAATGCAGATTCTGCAGAAGATAAATAAATAGAAAAGCAAGTTTCTCCCTGCCAGCCTGGTGGGGAGGGGTCTCCAGACCACCCTGCATGGGCAGCTCTACTCACATTGCTCGACTCACAATCCAACATCAAAGCTGCTGTGCTGAAAAAAAGGAAAACAAAAAGGAAAAACCAACCAGAGATGAAAGCTTCATTTGGAAGAAAATAGCATGCAACCTTTCTGGCCCAAATTGAGCAGATTATACCTGAGCTTTATTCTGCTGTCAGTCACACGCCTGGCAATTCAGAGCAATTTGGCCAAACCATTAGTCATATGCTAAGTAGGGCTTCTCCTCCCACTGCCTTCTCTCAAATTGTCTTGGTAGTTACTGGCTCAGTCCTGCGTGTGACTTCTTTTCCTTTTTCTAAACTGCTGTTTAGAAAAAATTGTAGTTTCTGTTTTAACATCATTCCCTCCACATGTGACACAATTCTGTTCAACATTTAATGTTCTTTTCCTGTCTCTAAAATGGAATAAACAAGTTTTTTATAAACTCTGTGTAATCACTGTTGACAACAAAGATGAAGGAAGTTTTCCAGTAACAACCAGTGAGTGGAAACCTGTCCTTATGGATGATGAATATCCTGACCTGAAGTCTGTGCTCTGTACACAAAGCATTGGCAGCCACCATGAGCAGCAGTGATGCCCCTGCTTTGCTTGATGGAGTTGCAAACATTTTAACCTGGGTCTACAGACATTCAGACCTCAGGCTTCTCTTCCTTCCTGTTTTGATCCTATTCAGAAACAAAAATCTGAATTCATCCACCTTCAGACCGCAAAACTCCGTCTTGAACCAAACTTGAAATACAGGGCAAAATTTTTTCTGCTGGTGATCATGTTCAATATACATTTGTATCAAACTATTTCTCTTCATTACAAAAACAATAAAATCCCAAACAATGACAAAGGCAAGAGCACTGAGTTGCAGTTTCTTATTAGAAGCTGAGCTTGGCCATAACTCTATTCATATGAAATCTGATATGAAACCACCTGGGTGTCATGATATTCTTTATATTACAGTAAATTCAATGCATTAAGGATGCAGAAAAATCTCATTTGGGACTGCAAAGCAGCCAAGAGTCTTTGCAGATACCCCAGGAGCCAGGAAAACAGCAAATCACAGCAGCTCTCCCAAGTGATGCAGAAGTAAAATAATCCCGTGTACCAGCACCAGCATCTGTTTGCAGCAACGAAGAGTGCTTTACAAACTTTAATAAATGTAAACCTTACAAATCTCTCCTTATACAGATGGTTTATGGTTATCATTCCTCACAGAGTAGAAACAAGGTGCCAAACACTGCACAGGTAGATGTGGCATCCCCCTGTTCCAGCCAGAGCTCAGGTGGGTGGGTGCAGAGCAGTGCACACCTCCTACCCCAGCTGCACTAACACCATGTACCCCATCCCTGCAGGACCAGCAGGGTCCCTTACACAGCCAGCACAGGGTCAGAGCATCTCTTTGCAGAGCAGCATAAGACCCCAGTAATGACCCACCCTGGGACCCTCTCAACTCACCCCAGCACAACAAGTGCCAGGACATGCAGCCCCGGTTGCCCAAAGACCTCGATGTGCAGCTTATCAATATTTCATTACCAGTACACAACTGACCTCTAAGCAACAGTCTGCAGTGTCTAGCAGCCCAAACTGCCTCCCTGCTGCCAGCCAGGAACATCTGTCCTTGTCCCCTTACCCATGCCACAGAGGCAGCAGGGTTAAGGATCCCATTGTCCCATTATTTGGGCTGCAGAGATTCTCATCCGCACTAAACTCACAATACTGTATTTGCCCATCTTATCAAGAATTAGGGAGTCCAGGCAAGGGGCTTATGGACAGAACAAACCCAGAGCCGGCTGAGCAAAATATCTGCCACAAGAATACTTAAATCGTCTAGCTTTCTTGAGGCTTTACATGTCAGTCAAATGCCTCTTCCTTTCCCATTCCATCCCAAGCAGAGAAGCTGTGTCTGCTCCCCTCCCAGCCTCTGCTGTTCCAGTGACCACTGGTGTTCAGCCTTCTGTTGCTGGTGGGGAGAGTTTCCCCTCCAGGGAGAAGGAGCTGTGCATGGCTGACACTGAGATGGCTTCAGCTACAAACAGCATTTCCTTAGTACCCTGGATTTGTTTGCAAATAAACAATATCTCCAGGCAGAAGGTGCCTCTGGGAAGGGGTTCACTCGGGAAGAGCCCCAGCACATCCCAGTGGGACAGTCACCCTACATCCTCCTCCTCTGCAGGTACCAGCCTGCTGAGCCAGGAAGCTGTTAGACCTGCTGCCAGCTTGGCACAAAGCATCTCTAAGGAGATGTCATAAAATCCCTGGATGTTGTTGTACTTTCAGTTTAGAAAGCCAGGAAAAGATTTCTGACTTTCATACATTCAGCTGACCCAGGCCCATCACCAGTTATGCCCCAAGCAGGTACAGACACCATATCAGCAAATTTGTGTGATAACACACAAAGTATCACTGTAGATGCCACACACCACAGCTGGCACAGTGTGGAGCAGAGGGAAAAATAATATCAGTACAGAAGAGTCTTGTTTAAAAGAATATTCTGTCTATTTTCTATTTTTACCACCCTTGGAGAGTCCTGAAGGAATGGATAAGCCATTCACCAAGGACTCCAGTGAAATCTGGTGCTCTGAGGCAGCTGATGCCACCACCAAAAGCTGTCCATTAAAATGCTTCGTCTGGGTTTGCCAGATATTCGCAGGAAAGGAGAGCTGTCAGAAACATCCCAGCTGAGCACTGCTACCATCATTATCTATGAGGAGACAGAGAGGAGGGAAAAAGCTTCTTTGGTTTCTTTGAAGCTTATTTATTCCAATGGTAATGTTATCAGAAAGGATAAATTTTCAAGCTAGTAAAAGCAGCTCACAGCCTCTAATTACACCCACACACACCCCAAGTTCTTCTCTGGACTATAAAATCCTAAGATTTGAGGGACGATCTTAAACTCTACATGGCCTGCCTATGCAACAAGCAGCCCCTGCCTCAAATTCAACGTGTCCATGTTTATGACATAAACAGCCCAGTGCTCACGTTGCTAGTTTAAGACAGACATACAGCAAACACAGGACAGATTCCTATCATGGCAAATCAAAGGCCCGGGCAAAAAGAAGTCGCAGCTGAAGTCATTGAAGTTCAAGAAAAAAGGGGTTGAAGTCGTTTGTTTTCCTCTCAGTTCAATCTTATATACTGCTGCAGCTCTAGGCAGCCATAGCCCTAAGCAGTCACATCCTTAAGCAAGAATTTCCCACTAGTTACAGAATCAGCCCATTGTTTGTGTTACTTGACAGCCTTACAAAACTACAGTTTCAAAAACCTTGATATCTGCATATGCTGAACTTTCCCAGTTGTTCTCATATCTGTGGTCACTTATCCCATGGCCTGTATCCCACCAAGGCCAGGATATCATTAAGCTCCATTGTGCTCTCTGCTCTGTCCCCCATTTGTTTTCCCATATGTTCCCATCAAAGCTTTTGTTCGTCTCGTCATGGACTGAAAACTAGACTGAGAAGTTCAAACTTTAATGGAGTTCTTCTCCTGAAGAATATCCATTGCTGTAAAACTGAACATATATGCAGTACCTCCATCCTGGACAAACAGAAAAAGTCAAAGATAAATGTGAACAATACTCACTGTGTTCTGAAACACAAATGCCAGTATTTCATGTGTTATTTAAATTAATTAAATTTCAAATTTTGTATCATGCTGAAATATTAACTCAGTTCCACTTATATATGTTTAAGGTACTATAATATGTTTTCAAGTAATTGAAATAAAATATTTCATCATATTAAAATTTCAGAAATACAGAAAGGTAATAACATGATCTTATTGAAATAATAAAGAAGTTGTGAATAATTCACATACTTTTCTTTAGTATTTGTCTTTCATCACATAATTGCATCTTTTCATTTCAGTTCTAGCTGTCTTGAAACGAAAAAAAGTTCCAACCAAAAGAAAATTTCAGGTTCTGGCTGGTTCCAGTCCTTGACAGAAAATTCATCCTGGACTAATTTATAGAACAGAAAAAAAAAAAAAAAAAAAAAAAAAAAAAAAAAAAAAAAAAAGGAACACAAGGAAAAAATATCTAAATCTNTGCATAAAAAAAAAAAGGAAAGTGGATCCAAGTGAGCAATTATCTACGTCTATTAGGCTTCTTGAGCACTCAGCGGAGTTTCAAAACATTAATTTGTTCAGCAATTATAACAGGAAGATGTTGTCAGACCCCCATGGCAGGAAGGGACACAAAAAGTATCCCTTTTTGCCAAATGCTTGTCACTGAAATATCTGCTATAAATTATCCACTGCTTCCACAGTAAGCAACAGCCTTAATAAGTGCAGAGAACCTGTGAGGGTGTAGAAATCAGAGCTAAGGGACAAAACAGAACCATGCAGAAATTAGTTGGACTGTATCAAAACTAGCTCAATGGCACAGACATCTTTCCAGTGCCTAAAGGGGCTACAAGAGAGCTGGGGAGGGACGTTCAACAAGGACAGATAGTGACAGAACAAGAAGAAATGGCTTCACACTGACAGAGGTCAGGGTTGCATTAGGTGTCAGGAAGAAATTCTTCCCTGTGAGGGTGGGGAGGCCCTGGCATAGATTGCCATCAGAACCTGTGGCTGCCCCATCCCTGGAAGTGTTCAAGGGCAGGCTGGATGGGGCTTGGAGCAATGGGGTCTAGTCGAAGGTGCCCCTGCCCATGGCAGGGGGTTGGAACTGGATGAGCTTTAAGGTCCCTCAGAACTCAAATCATCACCAAAGTGAGCCCCAGCACTGTCCTGCACCCACTGGCCGTGGACTCAGCATGAACATCCCATGTTGGAAAGGGAGATGCTCCCCTTCCTTTGATCCCAGCCCCACAAACAGACAGCCCCACAGACACACCCACGTTCCTGAATGCTCACCAGCTGCCCAGCACTCCAGCACCCCAAGTCCTGGTGTTCAACACCCGGACATCAATTGCGGTTCTTGTCCAAAATTGGACAAGATAAATTGGACAATTTTGTCCTGTGCAGACAAGAAGTTGGACTTGATGATCCTTTTGTGATCCTTTCAACTCAAGATATTCTATTATTCTACAAACATTAATTTTCCTCAATGTATTAATGCATGTGTTCTACGAGTCAGCTTGAAGAAATATTACATTTGCTCTTACATATTTTTCTTTGGCATAAAATCCTCTACTTTTCAGTCACTCAGCCTTGTCTGCCTCTCTAAAACATTATGTAGCTGAAATGCCTTTTGCTCAAGTTTCTGCATTAGTCATTTTAGTCACCTTCTTCCATCAGGTGGCTTTGTTTAGCTGGTGTTAAAAACCCACACTGCAGCAGGGGAACAATTTCTGTAGCACAAATCAAAGCAGGAGTCTCTGAAATGTACCTTTCTTAGGAAAAAAAAAAATTAGACTTAGTGATAAAACATAATTCAGACAATTTTTGCTACTTTACTGTTACATTGCCTTGGGCAATGGTTTCTCCCTCCCCAGAGACCCCCAGAGTCAGCGACTATATAGTTTGACCCTTCCTTCCCTTTTCAGACCCTATTGGCTGAGTTCCAGTTATCTCTTCTAGGAGAAACCTAGATAAGACCCTCTTCTTCCGCTCTCGCCCTCTTTTTCCCCCTTGGAAGACATGGAATAAACATCTGCAATCATATCTCGGGGTTAGAGCCTCTTTTGTGCCCTTTGTCCCGTCTTGAAATATCCCCCGAAGCTCTCCAGGTCTGAGCTAGCATTAGAATCCTGGCAGGGGCGTAAACAGGGGGCATATTTCACTTTACAGGACAAATCCCAGTCCAGTAGTACAAGGTAGCAAAGGGAAACTCATGGGAACTGTGGCAGAGAATGGAGCTGATGTAAAAAGCTGTTCCAACACAGAGAGGATATAAAGGAGAGTTCAATATTCCTTCTGCACTGTTCATCCTTCTTCTAAAGCATACCTGTTATCTCTGATGAGCGATAGTCCATCCTGCAAAGCCTGGCCATGGAAAGCAGCATTGCACAGTTACTTGCCTTTCTCTCAGATTTATGGTGAAAGTCCAGAAAAAATGTAAAGTTATAAAGCTTTGTACAAATCACCTGAGGGATTTTACATTTTGTTATCTAGGAATTAAGAAGTTATCATTAGAAATTATTTTGTCTGGCCCTGTTGCCCACTGCAAATGAGTCAATCCTCTCCAGGAGCAAGTCAATAAAGGCACAACTCCACCAGGATGGGGACAATTAAGATCTCATCAGACAGATGCCACCCCTTCACTTCCTGAGGAATTTTAGATTTACCATTACTACTTTTTTCTTTCCTCTATCACCAGAGGAGACTCATCCTGAAGCAGGGCACATCTCCAGGAACACACGTGACAGGTTAGCTCAGCAGCAAAACCAACAAGCTGTAAATGCAGTAATGACCTCATGCATTACAATGCTCGCTGTGTAATAATGCCATGTATAAATAACAGACTGCAAAGATCATTTAAGCCAATCAAAAGTATAGATTAGCCCATAAAATCTGTTTAATGTCTCCTATATTCTGATACACTGTGAAAGAGAAACTCCAGTCAGCAGTGGATGCAGGTGCGTGGCAGCAGCATTGGGCTTTCAGCATCCTCAACTTGGAGGTTCCTTCCACTCTTGTGTTATCACTGCAATTTTTTACATCCTAAATCCTCCACAAGGAGAGGTGTAGCTGATGACTGTGGCCATATTTCTGCTGTAATCTTCAAAAAATGTCAGATGCAGCACAGCTGCTCTGCCAGCCTCAGTCTCAGCACCCAAGTGCTGTTTTGTGGCTCCACCAGCCCAAGCATGGTAACAACACCATGGGGCTCTCTCCTGCAGTGCAATGAGTATGGACACAATCACAGAGTCACCAGGGTTGGAAGAGACCTCCGAGAAGGGTCCAACCATCACCCCAACCCAACCATAATCACACCTAAACCATACCCCAAGTGCCACATCCAGACATCCTGTTGAACATTTTCAGATTGTGACTCCACTACCTGGGCAACTGCCAATCACTCTTCCAGTGAGAAAAAAAATCTAATATTCAATCCGAACCTCCTCTGACACACAGCTCTCTCCACTGTTTCCAAGTCAGTTGGATAGAGAAGTCTTCATGATAATACACTCCTTTAGCAAAAATCTTTATCATCTAGGGGGAGAGCAGCTGCTTCTCATGTTCTCCATAACAGACTGCCAAGGGACACCAAGTTCCTAAATGGCTATTCCTACCTAACCAACCGAGATCACATATGCTCATTTTCTGCTTTTCAAAGACAGCGCTTCATGATTATGTATCATGCCTGATGTTTCTATTTACAATATTTCCCAATTAAATTTTATTTAGGTTTACTTACCAAAATTATAATTACGTTTTTGCTTTCATGAGATGCATTTACCCTGCCAACATGGTATTATGCAGGCAAGAAAGAGAGATGGGCAAACAGGTGAAGAATAACTCGCCTCCATCAGCATTTGGCAAATCCTCTCCTACATCCACAAAACCTGCTAATATTAACAGATGGTATATCCTTCCTGCTTGAAGACAGACACCAAATCCTGACCTGAAAGGCCATATTTGTGGTCTCACTTCCCATTTCACAGCAGAGCAATCTTTAGAGCCCAGCAAACTTTATTCTGTGCTCGTATATTCTCTAGATGAGGAACAGGGTCGACTTGCCTACCACCTTTTAAAACAGCTGCACTAGCAAGAAGCTAAAATGAGATGCCTCCAGGAAAGATTTCATGTTTTACCTTGCAGATCAGACAATTTAAGCCATGTTGTATATGCTAATAAAAACAATTTCTTAAGTTACCAGTTGGTATAAGAAGTGTCTGCTGCACGAAATAAATTCAGCAATTAATATTGGCCATAACCTTACAGCAACAAAATTTTTAAGTAATTTCTTATTTTTTAAGAACCACAGCTTGTGTTGAAAGCACATTTGCATTTTATTACCTCTAAATGTTTAACTACCATAACTAATGCTTGATTAATAAATGGCTAGCTACTGCTGTTACTTGAAACGTCACAATTTAGATATGGCAAATTATTTGCCATTGAATATTGCTCCTTTCCAAGCAGCAACATAGGGAGAAAAGGATCAAAATAGGAAAACAGGTTTAATTCATGGTGTCTCTTAAGCCGCAGTCTATTGTTCCAGCCAAGCTCATTAAATGCTGGGTAAAGCTATGATGTCTATAGGTCGTTTTTAAAAGTGAAATCGTGGGGCAAAAAAATCTTATTAAGTTTATGTGACCAGTCTTCTACAGTTCAGATCTCAACTGGATACATCCCTTTCAGAGACTTCCTCAAGGCAGCAGAGAATTCATCATGCTTTTGGGGCTTCCTGGAGGAACCCAGCCTAGCACCTAGAATCAACCTCCAAGTGAAAGGCAGGTATTTTGGGTGGGGGTCTTTTTGTTGTTGGATTTTGGATTTGTTTGATTTGGGAGGATTTCGAGGTTTTTGGTTTTGGTTTTTTCCCTTGTTGTGGATCTGTGGGGGGTTTTTTTAAAGTCTCCAACACTATTTTCCCTCTTTATTTTTTTATTTATTGAAAATGCCATTAACTCACCAAGTTGGTAGCTATAGAAGCATGAAGACTTTGGGACTAATTTGAATTAAAATGAAACATTGTGGATAATAGTTGTTTGCTTCCAGGCCTTCACAATAGAGCTTTCAGGGAAAAAAATTGCAAAAGAAATATGAATTGGACTTCAAAGCTGTTAAAACAGTCTCTGGCAAAAGGCCTTACCTGGGGTGGCTGTTTTTTTCAAATGCAAATGTGTAAGACATTTAACTATGCATGAAGCAGATCTCAAGTGCTTTCTATTACCTCAAATGTTCCTCTCTCCACATCCCATTTCCTAAATGTTTGTGCCTTTTTGGTGGCAGCTGATTTAGCAGCTTCAACTCGCTTTTCTTTGAGAGAAGTGATAAGTGATGCTCTGCCTGGGAGCTGCAGCACCACACCTGAGAGCCAGCCCAGTTTGCTCTTCACCATCCTCTTTGGGTGGTCCACAAAGCCCAAGGAAGTAAATTTTC
>VYZR01095767.1:31767-43551 GCA_013400675.1 Oxylabes madagascariensis
GTTCATTAGTAAGTGCTCTGTGTATCTGTGAAATGCTTTCAATGTCTTCATCTTCAAAACCTTCATATTGTGTGATGAAAAGGCTACTTCCTCTACAAGGAAGAAGCAAATGTGCAGCTCATTTAGTATGAACCTTTGCCTTTTTGATTTTCAGGCACCATCTCTCCCCGAGGGTGCAGACTATTCTCCACCAGTGGTGACTGAGCTGTATTACCTCCTGGCAGACTATCATTTCAAGAACAAAGAGCAGTCCAAGGCCATTAAATTTTACATGCACGACATTTGTATTTGTCCAAACAGGTCAGTATTTTTGAATCCTGCTGCATGTCCTTCATTCTTCTCACTTCTTTCCGTACTGAAAAGCAGACAACTGGTTTCAGGAATGAAAAAAAAACCCCAACCGACCAAAACCCCCACCTGCAATCCATTATCACAGATCCATTGTATCATTAAGGGCATCTCTAAAACAACCCAACAGAGAAAACAAAACCCAAAATGTGGGGTTAAATATTTGATTGCTTTGAAATTAAAACCAAAAAATAAAAGGGGGAGGGGGAAACTAAATTGAAATAAAGAATAACTGTGAAGAATGGACTGTTTGCACCGTTTGTTCTTTGCTTTGGCATGTTCATGCATGATAAGGAGTGAAAAATGTCATCATTTGATAGTGTAGCTACAGCACAAATGGCAGCCTTTAGTGGATTAATTGTTTAGGCTGACCTCTTCCTAAAAGTGTTGATTTTGCTGCTAGAGAACTACACAGAGAATACAAGTATTTAAGTGATATTTAAACAAAACCACCTCGTTTCTTGATAATATACAACTCAGTGAAATACCGTCAAAGATTAAGCTCTCTTTATCTTAAAAATAAAGCATGTTCTGAATATCAGTCTTCTAAATTAAATTAAATAACCTTTAAATTTACTGATTAAATATAGAGTTTGCATATTAGGTGTTATCATTTTAATTCTCCTTGAAGTTGATAGATCAGGGTCAGTGACAAAACCCCTAATTTGATAGATTTGAGACAAGAAAATTGTTTCTAAATCCAGTCACGTAACAGAGACAAAAGGGAAGGTGAAGGCACAGAGCAATTTTAGATGTGAAATCTTCAGAGGAAATAGCTGTAGTTTAATGTTATTGCATCTCCTAGTCTGGGACTTGTGACTAGCAAATGGCAAAAACTTCAGTTTAAAGGCAGATAAAGAAATTACCAATACCACCCCCTACCCATTTTTCTGTAGTTTTGGTGTTCTAAAACTTAAATTCAAAAATAAATGAATGGAATGCATTTTTACTTTAATGTGTAGCATTTTTTTGCTCAGAAGATGCCTTATGTAGTAGCAGAGTATCTTTGCCCCAGTCAAAATAGCTGGTATTTGTCTGTGCTACAATCCCTGTTCCATTCCCCTCAGGAATCTGACTATTGAGGTCACTTGACCTAGAAGTGGGTTTTCAGTTGGAATCAGAAGAAACTGCAGGCAAAAATATGAGAACGTTATGGTTATTGCCTTGGTGTTAAAATCATGGTAAAATTGAAAAACCCCAGAGCAGCTGAACCCTGGCATTAAAGTGAGGTTGTGGCCTATGGAAACCACCCTTCAGACTGTACTGTCAATAAACACAGGAATGGACCCTCAACAGTCCCTCAGGCAGAAATTACAGTTTTTGTTCATCAGAATTTTCCTACTTGAATGCAATTTTGGCTTTATGATTTTTATGCTGGGAAATGATGATTTTTCACAGTGAAGTCCAACAGTACAAGGTGTCATAATGTCTGCTGGCCTACAGGGTGACAACATTTTGACAGAGCTGCGTAGTTACTGAGAAAACAACAGTGGGAGTGCTGCCATTAGAAATACAGATATACTGGCTTTCCATGGCAAGTAAATCTGGATTTTTCATCTGTTTTCCATGTGTGACAGTTACTGGGGGCAGTGCTTTGTTAGGAAACTGCTTTAAGAACATCAGTATGATTTAGGCTGTACAGCTTATGTTCTACTCTGAGGAGAGGAGGAAGTGCAGAAATCTGTTTTGTGTGATGAAAGGAGTAAAAAGTTATAGACAGAAGAATACAAATCTTGTCTATGCCTTCAGTGTAACATTCAGGGGGGAGTTTGTTCATGGGTTATGCTCTTGCTTGCACAGGTTTGACTCCTGGGCTGGGATGGCTCTGGCTCGAGCGAGCCGCATTCAGGACAAGCTGAACTCCAATGAATTGAAGAGTGATGGCCCGATCTGGAAGCACTCTACCCCTGTCCTGAACTGCTTCAAACGAGCCCTGGAGATCGACAGCTCCAACCTCTCCTTGTGGATTGAGTATGGCACCATTTCCTATGCCCTGCATTCCTTTGCATCCCGACAGCTTAAGCAGTGGAAAAGGGAACTTCCCCCTGAAGTTGTGCAACAGGTGGGATCTAACAGAGAGAGCATAAAATTTTAAGTATTTAAAATCAGGTTTTCTAACATGGTAATTTTTTTAAATTAAGTGTTTACGTGCTATATTCCACATATGAGCCTGTATGGTTACTTAGTAGTGTTGGAAATTCCAATATTCATGTAATCTGGTGGTGTCAAGCAGCATTTGAAGGTGAGTTTTTTCCTTTCTTTTTCCTGCATAAAATCAATTGGAGCCTAATATTTGTATTATCTTTTGAAGGTGACACAAAATTATTGTAACCTTCTGGAAAGGGGAATTATATTTACTTTTCCTTTCTGTAAATGTCATGCAGTGTTTCCAGGAAAAAGTGAAGTGCATACATATTGAAATAGTGAAGAGATCAGAAATTACTTTGATATCTGTGTCCACATGTCATGTCTTATATCTAAAGAATCTTCCCCTTTTTCTATGGTTTTGGGCCATTTACCTAAACAAAAGATCAAAGTGAGAAGATTGATAGAATTTTCATTGAAAACATTGTTATGAATTCATTATCTCTTTCTGCGTAAGGGAGGTGGAAAAGATTATTAAGAAGTTTATTGCTAAACCAAAATTAGCAATTCTAAATACACTGTGACAGTGATAACGGTTGCTTGAGAAAATGTTTGTCTTTTTGGACCAGTGAACTCCATTTCTGGATTAGCTATTCCAGCTTCCAAATGTTAGGTAGTCTGCAGCTGAAAGCGCAATGAAAAAAAGGAAGTTCTGCTCCTCTGCTGTAATTTGTAAAACTTCCAGTGTTTGAACTACAGAGATCAGTGCTGGGAACACCCTTTGCTTCTGGGAGAGGTATTTACAGGAGGTGGTGAGTCTCACATCTGAGCTGCCTCCAGCACTGCATTAACAGTGCGCTTCCCACTGGCACTTCCTTGCCTAAGAACAATCTCAGCCTGCGGATTAAAAGGGAACAAATTGTTTGTTAAAGAGTATGTTTGAAATAACAGTTACAGAGTTTTCTTCTGAAGGGTTATTGCATCCAACAGCTCCAAAACCAGCTCCTCAGAAAATGAAGTTACTACATTTTATGCCTTGCCCTATCAGAAGTTTGGTCTTACGGTCTTGCAGCCTCTTGGCGATGAGGGATTTGTTGAACAATTCCAGGGATATTGCTGGAGTTGCTTCATATTATCAGATAAAAGGAACAATACAGAGCAGCCATCTGAAGTTGAGGATTAAATGAAAGTGTTTATTTAGGACTACTTAAGTCTTCATTTTTTTCAAGTGAATATATTAAAAATGCATAATTTAGTAAGGAAAGCTCTATTGTAATAAAAGATAAATTGAAACAATTTCATCTCACTTCCACAGATATATCTCTTCAGCAATGTGTTTCTCATACATAAAAACCTTATTATTCTTTTCGTCTTACAAAATGTTTAGGAAAGGAAAGGAAAGGTTATGTTTTAGTTCTTGGTTATAGCCACACAGCTTAAATTTATAAACTTCATTTTCAAAGAGAGAAAATTACATTAATGCATCTTTTGACCTAGTTTTTTTTGCCTGAATTTATTGGCACTTTAATTTATGCTGCCGGTTTTAATTTTTTTTTGATGGGGTGGGGTGGGGAGAATATTCTTCTGAAAATTAGATACATTGCAAGCAAGATGAAATACTTTTCTTCACAAATGAGAGTGGTCCATAGTGGCTTTAGCAGACTTCGGTTGCAGAACAAAGCAAATAATTTTTTTCTTTGAAGAGTTAAGATAATTACAGCTGCGAAAAAGTGGTAGAACTTTTGTAGATGTGAATACTGGGTTGTTATTTTTCAGATTTATGTTTATATAAATATATTTAGGGGTAGGTTTATAGATATAAATATACATATATAAAATATAACTATACTAAATATAAATATGAATATGAATGTGAATATGAATATTGCTTCTGTCTTACTGGTTGTTTGTGCCAGCAGTTACCGGAGTGAACAAAAACCTGTCCATAAACACATTGTGTGGGCTGTTGGGGTGTATTTGATCACTGCTGTATCTTTTAGGTTGAAAGTGTTTAGAAGCTGTACCGTGTCTGTGCGCTTTGACACGGTCAGCAGTGTGTTTCTTGAGTTTCCCATTGCGCTGCAGTGAGGTGTTGTGTTGTGTTGTGTTGTCCCCTGGCTGGTGGCAGATGGAGGAGCGCAGGGACAGCATGCTGGAGACAGCCAAGCTGTGCTTCACCTCGGCGGCGCGCTGCGAGGGCGACGGCGACGAGGAGGAGTGGCTCATCCACTACATGCTGGGCAAGATCGCCGAGAAGCAGAAGCAGCCTCCCGTGGTGTACCTGCTGCACTACAAACAGGCAGGGCATTACCTGCACGAGGAGGCTGCTCGCTATCCCAAGAAGATTCACTATCACAATCCACCAGAACTTGCCATGGAAGCGTTGGAGGTAAAAACAAGTTAAATGTGTGGGCTCGAAGCCTTGTTCTCTACAGATTGTTAGGCACATGTAGATGGTGCTCTGCATCGGGGAACGTTTGCAAGACAGAGCTGGAGAGCAAAATGGAGCCTGTTACTCAGGCTGATTTCATTTCAGAGGCAGTTTGGACAGGTGGGTAGCAGTTCCACTTTTGAACTTTGCTGCACACAAAAGTTTTTTATAAAAATCAAACATTGACAGGATGCACAAGCATCTTGTACCTATGGAAGCACAAGTTCATGCATGAGGTGGCACCTTCGCTTTCACTGTGTTGTCTGGTAAAAGCAGTGGCCCTAGAACATACCCAGTGGTGACTTGCTTGCAACGAGGCCAGTTCTGCTTTCTTTGTTGTGTTCCATAGTTTGTGGCTATAAAATTTGTACAGTGTTCAGATTTTGTAATTTGAAAGCAACTTTCAAAGGCAGGGAACGTTCAGTTTAGGTAAGTTCAGGTGGCAGGTAGCTGTCTTAACTAACTCCTGCAGATTCTGTAGAGAAAAGACTATTTGTAATAGATTGCAGAGCTACAAATTCTTTACTGACCAAATGGACTTTGGTGTTCTTTAGGTATATTTTCGACTTCATGCTTCTATTTTGAAACTTGTGGGGAAACCAGACTCTGGAGTAGATGCAGAGGTACTGGTGAGTTTCATGAAAGAAGCTTCTGAGGGACCCTTTGCCAGGGGTGAGGAGAAGAACACCCCAAAAGTTGCAGAAAAGTGAGTACTGGTTTCCAGCAGTATCCTCTGAATGAATGCTAATATACCACTGTACAATAAACTATTTAAATGAAGCTGAATAAAATATAAACAAAGTGAATAAAATTTATGCTAATGTTTGCAGTTTTCAGGTACCATGAATAAGATTACATGCTACTCTGAGATCTCAATAATTGGCACAGAGGAAATGGGAAGGGAAGAAAACAGAACAATTCTGACCTTGTGATCCATTCTGAAGCCACTGTTTTTATTTATTCATAAATCTGATTTTTAAAATCAACTGTTAAAAAAATGCAAACGCAAATTAACCTTCTCTTACAGGATGAGTCATTTTAGTCCTTACAATTTGTCTCATTAACAACTACAGAATAAAGAAGAGTTTACTATTGACCAGTGACAAGGGAGAAAAATAATTTGTACTGAAAATCCTTTGTTTAGGATTTGTTAGTGAGATTTAATTGCTGTATTGGAAATGCTGTAAGAACATGCAGTCTCCTTTTGTTCTTCGTATATAAACACTTCACCTTTGTTCTTGCCCTTCCAGAGAAAAACCTTGCATGATAGATGAAGACTCTCACTCCTCAGCTGGAACAGTGCCAGGCCCTGGGACTTCCCTCCCCTCCTCCTCGGGTCCAGGTCTGACATCCCCACCTTACACAGCCACTCCAGTTGACCACGATTACGTCAAATGTAAAAAACCCCGTCAGCAGGCAACGCCGGACGGTACAGTCCCTGTTCTCAATACTGCCAGCAGGGAGGTGCTCTGAGCATGGGGGGTTTGACCAGCAATGATCAAACTGCTCAAGGAGGGTGAGGGGTCTGTGGTAACACGGGCAATATTGAAGCTCATTATCTTTTTATATAGAATCGGTGTACAGTCAGAGCTTTAAATACGAACCTCAAAGTTGTCACCTGCCACCGCTGGTTCCTGTCGCTTAGTCAAAACAGTAATGTTGGTAGGAAAAGCATGAGCTCACCAAGTTTTCAGTGATTTTTTTTCTTCAGAGCTCGTTAAGAAAGATGTGGATTCAATCTTTAGCAGACTGGACACTGTTTTGGCCTGTGTGAAATGACCAGGTGAAAATTTAAACTGGTTCAAACAAGACAAATTGGTAAAAAGACAACACAGGCCAGTATTACAATTTTTGGAAGGAGGCAGGTGGCAACTATTTTGAATATATTGTGATTCAGCACGAAGTGATTTGCATGCCAGTCCAGTAGATTTCATCTTTTAATTTTTCTTTATCATTTACAATGACTGGTTAGCAGCTCATCTTTGTAGAATATAAAGTGATAGAATAAATAATTGGTTTATAAATATAAGAAGAAGGGGGGTGGTGTCATGGTGTTAATGAAGATTTTGCAATTGCATGTATAATAGAAATTAAGTTACAATTTAAGTAAACTGGGTTTATTATTTGGCTAGGAATTTGATTGTGATTCTACTCTTCCAGCCATTTGTTTATCCATCTGGATCTATGAGTATCAGCACTCAAGGAGTAAAATATGTACAGTGTTTAGCTTGGTGTTGGTAGAATGTGCCAGGCCCCACAGAAATGCTCTGCTTGATATGAATTTATTTCTGGAGGGTGGGCTGCTTCCTATTGTCATTTTCTGAAGAATGGAAATAACTTTGTAAATAACTATGTTGACACAGTTTTGAAAGAAATGTTCATATACCTGAAATTTTTGCAGGGTGAATTGATTCCTTTTCCTCAGCAATTCTTGGTGCAACTGACAGAAGCTCTTTTCTTTCTTTCATTATATTGAACAGAGAAATGTTCGTTTTGTTACTGCTTGTATTTCACTTGGGAGTAATTCATTAGACTGTTTAGAGATCATTTGTAGTGTGGAGGTGTCGATGGCTTATGTAGTGCTCAGGCTCTTTTATTGGCTTTTTGATGTCTTTTGACACAACAGCATAGAAGGGAGCAAATATTTAAATATTTCTTAAGTAATATTCCCTGCGAGAAGCATTTCTGCCTAAGACTACGTCTGCTTGGGTCCTGAAGGCTGTCTCAGTGCTCCCAGGAGAGCCATAAACTAGATAAATATTCCAATGTGTGTGGTTAGTGCCTCCTCTCCAAGTGAGACGTTCTGGGCTGTGGCAGCCGAGGGCCCTGTGGGAGCGGAGGCGGCTGCTGAGCCAAGCCTGGAGGTGCAAATGCAGGAACATCTGCCTCTGCCAGGGCTGCAGGAGCAGTTCCTGGATCTGCAAGCTGAGCCTAGCTGGGACTGAGCTTTGTGCTGTCAAAGCAATTCCAAATGTCAGCTGCTGGAAAAAGCAGAGTTTGGGTGATCTTCAGGAAGGCTGTGTGTAACCATGACAAGGAGAATTGCAGAGTACTGCATCATTCATAATGTTTTGTAAGTTGCTGGCACAACTAAACCCTGGATACAGCATATTGAAGAACCCCAGGAAACTGAAATATTTGCCTTGAGGCTGTTACAGATGGAAGAGCTAACAGGCTGAGCTAACAGGCTCAGAAGTCTTCTGCTTTTATATTATTACATATACTGTGCTCTTATGCATGCATTTGCATTTTACTTGTATTAAAATACATACTTTTGAAGTAAAATGCTCTTGACATCTTACACATAATCACATCACTGAAGAAAGCTGGTGCCAGCACTTCCATTGTACCATTCCTAAAAATAGCAAGAAAATGCTCATCATTTGACTACTCTTTAGATTATTTTTGAACCATTCTGAGAGAAATTAAGCAGTCTATATTGTTGTTCAGGAACGAATAAGTTGACCTAAATTCAACCTAGGTATTTATTCTTTCTGAGGCTTGACAATACTCTTATTTACTCTTGTATTGATATTGTTGATCATACATGGCATAAGTAAAGCAACGGCATTGTACAGTTTTACACACTTCTTTTCATATATTACCACAGGCAAAATGCTATTTGGGATCATTAATGACCTTTGAGACATTTTTTGACCATCTCTGTGTTCTGTGCTTCGAGAAAACATGACCAGTAAGGAAAGAGAGAAGGAATTGGGATGGTTTATCTGCAGAGGAGAAGACTCAGGAGAGACAAGAGAGCAGAATAACCTAAATAGTGTTGAAAGCTCTACAGAGAGTTAGAGGCAAAACCCCAGGATGTCCATGTTCATGGAAGACACAACAGATGATACTGCACTTAAATTGCATTTTCATTCTGAACATTAGAAAACAGTGTTAGAGTAGTCTTAGGAAATACTGTTTTTGTATAACCCTGCAATATTTTAGTACTGGAAGTCATTAAAATTGGCAATGCAGCTGTCTGCCAGCCGTGATGGAGATGTAATTTATCCTGAAGGAAAAAGGAATGGACTAGGTGAGCACTTGCAGTTCCTTCTGAACTCTACTTATTCTATTAATTTTGTGGGTTTTGTGGGTTTAGGTTTTGGTGGGGTTGTTAGTTTGGTTCTTTCTAGAGCAGCAAATTATCTCATTACAAGCTGAAAAGAATTGTTGCACAGCCAAACATCTTCTCTTGAAAATACTAGGGTTCTGATCTTCAGACTGTTATCTGTAAAAAGGTGAAGCTGTGAGGGCAGACTTATTTTGAATACATGATATTTAAATGTGTCATTATAGTTCTGTAGTTCTCAGGCACATTTTGCTGGTGGAAGATGATGACTGGGATATGCAGAAATCACTATTAAAGCTGAGAGCATCGAAAGGCTTCAGATCCAGTGAATGCTGGTGATAGTAGTTTTAAGTCATGTATTTAATGAAAGTGGAAGAAAGGAACCAGTAAATACAGCTTGTAAAGTAACTCAACTTCTTTTTCCTCGTGGCAGCTGCTAGCACATATCTCCTTCAAGGAGACCAAAGTATTACTGAGTGGCAGCTGTTATTTGCTGGCTGACTTGCTGCTGTCATATGTGTAAAATGGGCAGCTTCCTTTCTCTTTTCTTGTCCTTCCATTCGGCAGCATTTTTTCTTTCCTTCTGTTAATCCTGTCTTTCCTGTCATCACCCCTGCCTATTGCTATTTTATAATCCTCCAAAGTAAAAACTTGCATTTGATGTCGAAGCACAGATTCAGACTCGTATTTTCTAAGAGTGAAATAGGAAATAGGAAAACCCAGGAACTTGCCAGGCACTCAGACTTTCATTACCTGTGCTGTTACTGTATTTACACAGCTAAAAGGCCAGTGTTACATAGCAAAACAGATATGCTCTCTGTCCTCCTCTATACAGGCTGGATGTATGTAGTCAGTAAAGACCAATTGCAGTAAAAGCAATAGAGTTAGTTCAGGAAGCAGGAAAAGTAGTAAAATTAAAAAAAAAAATCTGAATAAGGTATCTGTTTCCCAAAAAGTAGACTGGGAGATTGTTTAGGAGGTCTTTTTTGCTGTAATATGCCTTTGTTGTGTTGATACTCAGTTCCATATTCCTGTGGTGGTATGCAGATGATGTATCCATAGCTATTGCAGTGTTAAAATGTTGTGTTGTTTAAGTCTTCATCCATGTCATGTAGTATGTCGTGTGTAGTTAGACTTAATTGTCCTTTTTTGTGTTTGTCTTTGCCTGATTGCTTTTGCAACCAATATTGCCCGTGCTGCCTCTAACCTTTACACAAATCTCTGTTCCCCAGGCATTCTCTTCCTGCTTTTACCTGTCACGGCTTGCTTTTAATAATTGGCAGAACCTGCATGATAAACTCACTGGGAGAGGCTCCTTGCTTCGTGCTGTGGGAGAAGTCTCACTCCATAGTTTGTCGGTCTGTAATTCTGCAAATGTTACGAAGACGCACAGTTTTTGTAAATGGGGGTTCTCAACATCCTGATGAGGCAAAGGTGATCTCTGAGCAACTTCTTGCACCAGGTTTTTACTCACGCTAAGCTAAATCAGCTTCTGGGATGGAGTGGATGTTTCTGTGCATAAAAAGAAGGTCCACATTGCATTTCGGAACATTAAAATCTTGCCCTTAAAATTCTCTCTCTTCAGCAGTTAAAAATGAAATCTTTGGGTCTACAGTGCATGTCCTGCTCTGGCCCGTGGTGCTGGATGTTCATGGAGACTGCATACTGGGCTACATGAATAATGAATCACACCCAGTTTATTGCAGTGTGCTCCATTTTTACCTTTCCCCAATTTAACCTCTCTCTGATTAGTACAAGTGTCACACTGACATGTAGTGTGAGATTATGTAAAAAGCATTTATCCAAATAAATGGGACATTGGTGAGATACTCTGGTGCTCTGCTCTTGAAGACAGAACAGCAGTATAGGACTCTTAAGTTATGGAAACACATTCTGTGTTCAGTGCAGCCAGACAAAACATAGACTCTCATCTTTGACTCATGTTAAAAGAGAACTCCTTTTAAATTGCTGTCCTCAAATTAACCTACTCCCATGCAAATCTTTGCATTCTTTTGTTTTTTTAATAATGTGCAAGTGCCTTTTGATGCAGAGCTAAATGTTGTCTTCCGTTATGGGTGGAATCTGTTTGCAGAATGAAAATTCTGTGATACATCATGTTTTTGACTGCAGACCAGTAAAGAAAAATGCTCATGTGTTCAAGTGAAGAGGGGAGAGATGGTGCCAGGCAGGACAAAGAGAGTCTGTACCTTCACAGCCTGTGAACAACCCACCTTTATTGCATGAGACAAGGGTTGTTTTTTTTTAGTTATATATAGTTGCTTATTCATAAGCTCTGAACTGTGCAGCAGGATTTTTCTTTTCTGCAAATTGAGTTAGCATATGTATAGAGCTCTGTAGAAAAGCTTTCTGTGCCACTCATTTCTGATTTTTTGACTTGTAACTGACTGTTTATCATGATTCAGATTCCTTCNTGTAGGTAACAAGTCTTATGGATGGTGCACAGGGCTCCTGTGGGAGGGTGCTGGCACAGGGTGATGCCTGCTGCAGTACTGAGCCTTGTTTTCCTGTTGCATTTTAAAATTAAACAGTCATTTGGGCTCTGCAGAGTTTAACACAGCTTTGTCCTGGTGATGGGGTGGCCTGCAGGGGCTGTGCCCAAATGCTGAGGGGGCAGTGACAGTGACATGCTGAAGGCTGTGTCCGCTATGGAGGAATAGTGGGGAACAGGGATTTTTGAAGTCAACCCAGTAAACCTATTCCATTCAGGATAAGATTGATGTTAAAATGCTCTTAAGCATGGAATTAAGGCAAACGGACTTCAGATATTTTTTCTAACATCTGTGACAGATATGTTTCAGTAATGATAGTGATTTAATCATCCATGTGA
>VYZR01095767.1:46223-76577 GCA_013400675.1 Oxylabes madagascariensis
CCTCAGTGCTGAGGGGACTCAGTGTAGGTAACAAGTCTTATGGATGGTGCACAGGGCTCCTGTGGGAGGGTGCTGGCACAGGGTGATGCCTGCTGCAGTACTGAGCCTTGTTTTCCTGTTGCATTTTAAAATTAAACAGTCATTTGGGCTCTGCAGAGTTTAACACAGCTTTGTCCTGGTGATGGGGTGGCCTGCAGGGGCTGTGCCCAAATGCTGAAGGGGCAGTGACAGTGACATGCTGAAGGCTGTGTCCGCTATGGAGGAATAGTGGGGAACAGGGATTTTTGAAGTCAACCCAGTAAACCTATTCCATTCAGGATAAGATTGATGTTAAAATGCTCTTAAGCATGGAATTAAGGCAAACGGACTTCAGATATTTTTTCTAACATCTGTGACAGATATGTTTCAGTAATGATAGTGATTTAATCATCCATGTGATTGACAGGACCTCAGTGTGATGCAATAAATGGCTTGGCAGTACAAATGAATATACAAGTTCTTTCTTCCCAATGACATCTTTCTGATAATAATTAGTATTTTTTTACTAATGTCTTGGAAAGTTAACAAGATTCTTCTTTTGACCTTTTTAAATCTCCTGTCCAAAGCTGCTCTTTTTCATCCGTTGACAAAGTAGGGGATGTAATCTGCCATAGATTTGAAATGAAATGTCACAAGTTGGGGACATTAAGAGAAATAAGGTAAAAAAAATTTGCTTTCAAGTGCCATTTTCTGAAATTTTTAGATAGAAACATGAAATATTTAACTTTACATCAAATAAAGATTTCAGCTATCAGATAATATTCTTTATAGGAATATTGTTACAGTTACTTAAGCACAATTTAGTAGAACTTTCTCCCTAGTCTCTTCATTTCCACTACAGATAATAATTTTGGGACGTTAATACCCAGCTGTATTTTTATCTTAGCTTTTGAAGTAATAGGAAACTTTACAGGGAGGACCTCAAAAGAATATTTAGTCCTTGATTTACCAATCTCTTACAACAAGGGACCACCTCAGCTTTTTGGAAAAGCTTGCCTTATTGCTATTGCTGGCTGGGGAAACTAAGAAAATAGGTAAACAAAATACAAACCCAGTAATTTTTTAACTCTTAAATTACACTGGGTTGCATTAAATTGTCTCTAATTATAGAAGAAATTATTAAAAAGCACTGATGTTCTCCATGGATTTGCATCATTCAAAAGGGCAGGTGTTGATAGCAGTTGGGAATTTGGAATTCGTTCCTGTGCCTCATGCACTGCAGTCTTTGGCACATAGGTTGGGTAGCACTAATGACTGTCTCAACTGCAGTCAGCCCTTACCAGAGAAAGGAAAAGCTTCATAGCACAACAAATGTAAAATATGTGCTATGTGTCCGTCCAGCACATATATATTTATAAAAAAGAGCTGTATTTGGCAGCTAGGTTAGAAAAGAATAGTGCTTTCATGTATACAAAATATGCCATTTTTTTTTTTCTTTTTAGAAAACCAGAGCTAGGATGTGAATTGGTGGGAGTTACCAGAAGTTCTGCATTGCATACTGCAGTATTTAGGTGTTGACAGAGCTTTTTATTGTATTAAGGAACATCTTGAGTAACCTAACAAATGATGGCTATTTGTCTGCCTGTCTTTGAAAGCCTACAGTGATTCTATAGGTTCACTGTGCTATTTTCTAACTGTGTGTAGCAGTTAAGATAGAGATGAGGGGAAAAAAGTCAATTTTCTTGCTGCAATTAAAACCTATTATTGCCTTTTGCACTGTACTTAATGAATATGAACAGCAATTATTGATTGTATTTTTATTTTGGTTAATCATATGTATTTGGAAATTCTCCCTCATCTTTTTCAAGATAAGTCCAATCCTCCTGGTAATTTTCATATGTCATCTCATTAATCTCTCATTTTTTATCCTCTCCTCTGAATTAATTTTCCTTATTTCAGTGTCTTTTTTAAAATGTGGGTCCCAAATACAGACACCATAATTAAGTTTTAATTTTCATTAGTGCTCAGAAGAACAGGAAGACTGTTACATATTTTTTCTGTGAAGCTCCTGATTACACATTTAAGAATGCTGCTTTGCTGAGGTATGTTTAGAGTAGCCTGACATTTTGACCGGTTCTGGTTTGAGAATCACAAATTCTTTACAGCACATGGGAATGTGTATGCTGGGATCCACTCACACATTTTCTACTCCTGATTGTGTTACCTTTTAGGTGCTTAGAGAAGGATTTATTTATTTATGCTCAGATAATTCTGTGGAAAATGAAGGCTGGCTGGCTCATAGCTTTGACCTTTCATCCTTTGTAAAGATAAGTACTACACTTCATTTCACATTCCCTGGGACTTTGCCCATCCTCTGTGATTTCTGAGAAATTAATACTAATAATTGGTGGCTGCTGCTAATTTCTGGAATACTCCAGGGTTTTCCATCTGGCTCACTTAGCTTGAAAGCATCTGCTGCATTCAAGGAATATCTAATATGATAGAAAGTTGTCTCAATAGTTATCTTCCTCTGGTTTCCAGATTAAGGAGCCCAATATTAATATCACTTATTTTTTAAATAGAGTCAATGTATTGAAAGAAAAGTTTATAAACATCCCTACCTAGACCCACATTCATTTAAGCAGAAATTTCAAATTAAAATAGCTAATTAATTGTAGGGAGGTATTTACATTTGTTCCCGTAAGGAAAAGCTCATGCATACATTTGAAATTTAATGTGTTGAATCATTGTCTATCTTTTCATGATGAAAAATTGTAATTTCCCAGTGATCTGATCGCACCCAGGCATATTGGTCTGGCACTTCTTGATTTACATTCTAATGCTTCATCTGTCATAACCCACACATCAGAACTGACCTGCAGGCTTGTAGCAACATCTGAAAATTTGCAATTTTTTTTTTTCCTAGATGAGTAATTCAGCCTCTTTGCCACAGATGCAGAAACTTCTTAAAAAAAAATATCAAGGGAGCTACTGTAAATGGTTTTCGTGATGTCAACTGGGAGTTCAATAGTATCGATTTGTACCACAGAAAGTTATTAAAGCTTTATAAACGAGTCATTTAAAGCTTGACTGACCTCTCTTCAGAAACCTTCTCTTCCCATTCTTTGTAATTATATTCTTTCTGTATAAAACTTGTCATCATTAACCAACTTATATAGCTTGCAATTAGGAAGCAAATACTGTTCCCCCATTCTTTTTCAAGATATAGTTTTATTAAGATATGCTCTCTGAAAGGGAAGGTTTCCTTTGTGTGGTAGTGAAAAGCCTACAGAGTGCATCAAATTCGGTTTAAATTCATTGGAATCCTAATAAGCAGAACCTGATCTGCAAGCTGAAGGTTTGCAGAGGGATTTATCTTGATAAAATAAATTCATAGGAGGCCCTTAGCTCTCTCCTGAGCAAGTGCAATTCAGATGGAACAGAAAAAATTTAATTAAATTATCCGCTCATCTCAAAGCAAAGGCTTTTGCTTTGTTAATTTTCTTTCTTGATCTTATCAATAAAATTAATGAATCAGAATGCAGTGGAACTACCTAGACAATG
This sequence comes from Oxylabes madagascariensis, assembly GCA_013400675.1. NCBI lineage: Eukaryota > Metazoa > Chordata > Aves > Passeriformes > Timaliidae > Oxylabes > Oxylabes madagascariensis. The sequence continues at coordinate 49,767 of VYZR01095767.1, forward strand.
GATGTAGCCCCCGTCTGGTTATGCCATTTCTGTATAGAATCATAAAATGCTTTGAGTTGGAACGGACCTTTAAAGATCATCCAGTCCCACACCCCTGCAATAAGCAGGGACACTTTTAACTAGATCACAGAGTCAAATATCAGTATCTTAAGAATAAATTGGAAATTATTCTTGTGGAGTCCAGATTTAAAGGGAATTGCCTGTATTGGAATTTTATATTGAACACTGGATTTTGTTGGCACAATATGGAAAAATGCCAGTTTCCCATCTCAGTGGGAATGTGCAGGCCTCTTTCTGTCAGAGAGACTAAGCTGTGTTCTTCAGTCATGCAGGGTTGCCTCTGATAACCCTTGATGTAAAGAACTTGGGTTATATCTGGCAGGTTTCAGACATGAGTGGGAGGTTTTCACTTGCTTGTTCTGAGGTGTGTTTTATCCCCCGTGATAAAGTCACGATGCCTGTTCCTGTGCAGATTAACAGTTTAGTTGTGACTGTACCGCAGTCAGCAGCCACTGCTCCACTCTTCAAGGTAAAGTCACTTCTCTTATTCTTCTGTCTGCTGCCTTGAAGTCCAGTTTCCCTGTCTGTGCTAGGCCTAGTTCTTTGCTGTGTTGTTTATTTGCCGTATTAAATCTCCTTTCAGAAAGTTTGTTGAATAGCATCTTACACCTGCAGGATAGTTGGTATCAGAGATCACTCCTGTAAGTCTTTGCCCACTAGTTGTACTGATTTTTCTTTCCTTCATGAGTAATTTTTACCAGTATTGTTCTTCATGGTTTTCTCTTGTCAATTGAACTTTGCTTGTGTCAGGTTCAAAATTATACTGGGTGCTTTTCAAGGCAAATGGTACAGTAAACCTGGGAAATTTTACAGGGCCATACAAGCTGAAATATTGTGTCCCCAGTCGAACTGCTCTTGAAAGTTGAGCTTTATTGCTTTTGAATCAAATTCCAGGATTATATTCTAGGAAGAAATGTGGTGAGAATGAAATACCTTTGCTTGGTGGTGGTTAGGGATCCTATATGGCAGTTGTAAGAGTTTGCAGAGTGGCTGCAGTTTTGTGTTGCTGTTACCAAGAGACAAGTAACAGCTTGAAGAGTATGAAGTGGTGCATTCCTTCATTATCTCTTTTGCAGAGAGGAGTCAGGATAGCACTGGAGCGGTACTGTCTGACTCCAGTTCCACACAGGATATGTTTAATGAGCCTGCCAGTTCTCAAGACAGCCTGAAGAAGACTTACACAGAGAAGAGGATTTCTACTACCTGTGCTGATACACTGATGCTCAGCAAAGAGACCCTGGCATCTGCAGAGGAAAAGGGTATGCCTGATTTGATAGATAATGTCAGCTGCAATAGTCTCATTAAAATGTTTCTCCTGGCTTGCAGATGCACTGAAATATGCTGCACTGTGAGTAAGAATTTTAACTAGGTATCATTGCTGCCAGTATGTGTATAGCTTAAATTTGGAACTGTGCCTCACTTATGTGGCCACCAACCCAATTTGTTCTATCTGTTAAATCTTACAGAGAAAAAATAAACTGCTGTCTGTGATGGCCCTTTGACTGACTTGCCTTCTTTTAGGTTATTATTTGCTTTTTCTTCAATGTTTAATATTTTTAAATAATTTAAAGAGTAGTTATTTGAATATAGTCTCAAACAAGACTTTTTTACTTTTCCCAGGAATAGATGCCCTTTTTGTTCTGTCCCGGTAGCAGCTTAATATTCAGTACAGAGAAGAGCAGAAGTAGTAGAATTTAGATGCTTTATTCCATGGTATACTTCGTTCCAGTGGAGAACTAGAATTGCTCTCTACCAGATTTTTCCATATGTAATAGTACTAAGTGTTCTGTATTCCACTGGAAAAATGGTTTCAAAATCCATTAGCTGGAATTTCCCTTTGTCTGATGTTTGTACAGTTGGATGTGGCAGTAGATAAAGAGGCTGGACTTCCAACAGGGAAAGACAAACAAAACCAATGTGTAAATTTTGTCCTCTTTTCCATGCTGTGGCTTTTTGTTGGATGTTAAATCTTCTTTGCCAGTTCACACTTTCCCAGTTTCAGAGATCCAGAGATCATGCTATGTGGATAGTCCTGAATCACTTCTCTGGTCTCACTAGGAACAAGTGCCAAGCAGTTATCTCTTTGTTTGGAGACTTGGATTACCTTGGTTTCTTGTTTTTAAAAATAGTTTACTTCAGTCTTGCCTAAGCTAAGGAAGCCTGTGGTGGTGCTTGCATTAACATGCTGAAATAGATGCCAGTTCCTAGTTTTGTGAAGTAGTACTTCCATAATCACTAAATCCGGTAGTCTTTTGGCTTCTAGACTAAAAACGTGGCTCTTTTTCAGGCTTTCAGTGAGTTGTGTTATTGTCATCATTTGTCTGTCACAAAAACCATCAAATGCATTCTTAAATTACTGGTGTTTATTAGAAGAGATGTTGTTTCCCACAAAACTACCTGTACAGTAAAATTGTAATGGATACAGACATCAGGCAAGCACATTTTGAAAAATGTGAGTTCTTGTGAAACATGTTTGACTCAGAAGTTCAGCCTTATCATAGAAGAAGTTATGGAGCAGCTTTGTATTTGAGAATGAAGTACATTTTAGCCTTTCTCTGCACTCTCTGCTGGGAGAGAAGATCTAATGTAAGAGGCTCTCTATCCTAGCAAAGACAAAGACATGGTAAACTTCCATGACTAAAAACCAAAGTTAAAGAGGTTAATCTGCTTGTAGCATGTGTGTTTCCAGCAATAATGGTTAGCTAACAGGAAATGTGGAAGCTGCCACTGTAACATGATGCTTTCTGAAGTAAGATTTGGTATCCTTCAACAAAAGATGGGTCAATTAAATTATGAGTTACCAAGTTAATCACAAAAATATTTACATGGAACTGTAGGTCCTACATGATGCAGAATACCAGGTGAGCTGCTGTTGATCATTCTGTGTGAGCCCATTTTGTGTTCTGGGATTGTGTTCTTCTAGGCAGACTATTAAGAATGATACATTTCACTGGGGAGGGTCGCTTTAATTTTCTGTTCTTTTTTCTTTTCTTTGCAATAAAATGTTACTGAATTTACTCTTTTATTTTGACTTTTTTCCCCTCCTCCTCCTCAACCTCCCAAGAGTATGTAAAACCCTGCATTGCGTAAGGTGTGCTGAATTCATACTATTGTTCAGGATAAAACCCAAATGAAGACAATGGAGATAGCACTGTGTGACTCTGTCAATGAGTTGCAGATTACTTAGTCAATGAGCATCACGAATAGTCATAAATTTTTTTCAATATTTCTGTCTATGCTTTAATGAAGAAAAGGATTACCTTTTGTCATATTGAATTTCTGTCATTTTCTATGTGTCACTTGCCGTTTGGAAATGGCAATTTCAATGTTGCTTTTCTCTTACTGTTCCAGCTGCAGGAAAGTCAGAAGAGCTGCTGGAGAGCTCAGAATCTTACGAACCTGCTGAGCCTACGGGCCAAAAGCTGGTGGTGGATGCTCAGTGTGCTTCTGGCAATCCCCTCAAAGCTGCCATCCCCCCGGCCTCGCAGTGGGACTGCAAGAAGAAAGCTGACCCTTGTGGAGAGGATGCATCGGAATTTCCTCACGGCCTCCCCGCAGACCTGGAGGAGCAGCGCAAGTTCCTGACGGAGCAGTGCATCTCCTCCTTCTGCCTGTGCCTCAGCCGCTTCCCCCAGCACTACAAGAGCCTCTACAGGCTGGCCTACCTCTACACCTACAGCAAAACCCACAAGGTGAGCTCTGATATCCTGGCTTTAATAGACAGTGGCTTGTTTCTCTGATTGCTCTCAGATGACTGTTCTCATGTCATACGGTTATGTGACTGAGCACAATGTGACAGATCCATCGATCCGTTCCGTCAGATGAGAGAAATGGGGGCTAATGAAGCTTTCTATTTACAGGCCTTTTCCTCCAAACCCCAGACCTGCTCTGGTACTCACTTTCTACCCATATATTTTACACCATCATTTGGAAACTCATGCAGAGGGACATGGTTTAGAGACTCCTGAAATGAATTCAGAGAGCAGCCATCTAGAGAAACATGCACATGTTGATATTGTTCAAAAGGAGGATTCAGAGCAGAAAACCTATTTAGATGTGATTTTTCTCTTGTCCTAGTCAGCTATATTTGCTAAATTGGTCTGTGCCTGAGTTGTAGCAGGATTTATCTGTATGCTACAGTGGAAGTTTTAAAATCTTAGATTTTGTCATCCCGGTGGATCTGTGGATCTTGCTGAGCCCAAGCAAACCAGCTGTGCTGCCATTGGCACTGGTGCACAAGTCTCAGTGTTAAAATACACCTTGTTCAGTGCAGTTTGGAGTGAAACTACACTTTGAGAAGTCTACAGCTCCTAGATTGTCTGGCTCGTGTGTGAGGTCAGTTAAGGAGAAAATTTCTTTTTTTATTACTGAACTAAGTAATTTTCTGTCATTCAGCAGAGAATTACATTCTAGATATGTCACATAAATTAAGATGTTCTCATAAAAATGACAGCAATTATTTATTTTACTGAATAAGTGGACTGAAAAGTGACTTGGAGCAGAAATTAGTCAGTATTGTGTAAACACATCATGTGACACAGAGGAACTTTCTGGGCATCCTGGGTCTTTGTTGGTAAAATGTGTAGGAATATTACAATGAAATGATCAGAGATATTTTACTATTTGTCATAATCAAGGTTTGAGTTCCATTTTATATTTGGAAGTCTTGTATTAGATCATATGCTGCTTGCACGGCTTCCTGAATTTTCTTCCCCTCCAGTACTGAAGCTTATGTGAACAACAGGGAAGGGAAACAAATTGTATCCCTGGCCTTGAAGCAGAAAACGTTACCAGTGTCACTGCAAAGTGAGCACAATCAAGTCTTACCTAACCTACTGGAAGGTGATGAATATTCCATTTGTTTGTAGAGTGATTATCCAGGAAAATATCACCCTTTTTTATACAGAGCCTGTTTTGAAAACATTCTTATGCTGTTTGTATGTAACAGTTGTTAATTTTTCCATGGAGCTAATCATGAATAGGAGCCATAGATTCCTGCAATCTGTCATTACTGTTGCTGACATGATTTTGTATCAACATTCAACAAAAAAAGCTGCCTGTTTTCAATTTATTGGTTCAAATAGCATGTCCTTGCCTGAGGAACTACTTGGAAAATATTTTCTTCTATTATTTTTCCCTGATGAAGCTTTCTCTTTTGCTTTTTATATCTCCCTCCTTATATAAATATCAACTCAATGATGGATTTCCATGTGAAACACACATTGTTGTCTAAATCTATTTCCTCTTGGAACTCAGAAAAACTGAATCCTGCCTGTTTGAGCCCAGTAGTTACCGGGCTGGCTTCAATGAGCATTTTTGGGTTTCACTGTCCTTTTTTATTATTTCTCTGTATAATGAACAGCCACTTAACATGGCAAAACCCAAAAAAAATCTTCTTATTGATGTATGTGCACTACATATTTTCACATGGGTTTTACATTTTCTTTCTTTAATGACTCAGTCAGGTTCTTTTGTAGAGCAGTGTCCAATGTCTGTGTTTTACTGGCACATTACTGTGGGTTTAGTGGAAGTTATACTCCTGCACAAACTTAAAACACAGAATGGATCTATGCGTCGTCAGCAGTAACTGGAGTAAAAATTATGCTTGCATTTACTCGTGATAAGCCTGATTTTAAAAATGAGACAAATTACATCAGGTTGTGTTGTTGGGGGGCAGATTAGTAAATTTTAGAAAACTGAGATTAATTTTTAAATGCTTATAACCATCTTGGAAAATTCAGCATTTACGTTCCAACGCCAGGAATTTGCGTGAAGAATTTAGACTGATGGCCAAAATTCATGGTTGGCTGGGAAAAGGAGAGGATTGGCAGGTCTCCACAGTGCATAGAAGAAACAAGTTTTCCATATGCAATCTGTTTTCTCCCATTTCACAGTTTTCCTGGTTTTGCTGTTGTGAGATTAGTGAAGATAGCTGTTGAGTGCTTTTTTAAACATCCTTTCAAACTCTTTGAACATTTTGTTTGGCTACATCTTGTGTTGGGTTTTTTTTCCCCTGCAAAATCCAGCTTAATATTTGGAGTCTATTTTTCTTTGTTTTAGTCTGTTATCAGAACAAATTTATAGATAGGTGTTCTTAGTTGGAGTAAATGTGCAGGGAAGTACGAATGAATTTTCAGAAGTTACTTCACTGCCAGTCTGGGCCCTGGTTTCAGTTTCCCATTAACATTGTCTTGAAGTAAAGTCTTCATCCTTTGTGATTTTCACCTCCAAAATGAATGTTGGCACTGTTTGGAAGGAGAAATTAGGACTTGGCAAGACACTGTTTGTCAGTGTAACTTTGTGAAAAGTACTTGCTTTATGGTCCTTATGGACCCGTATGTAGAACTGGTCTGATCATCTGTAACCAGCAGATTGTCAGGAAATAAAAATACTTACTTACATGCTTTTTTTTAATCTCAAAAAGTGCTCTGTAAATCCTGGAAGAATCTGCTCAAAGACTGTTTGTGTGAGTTTTTAAGTTTGTATGTTCTGTAATGTCTGTTATTAGCAGAGCCCGTAATGGGGAAATTGTTGTTGGGTGTGACGTGAGGTCAGTGACATGACGAGTTAGTCAAACCAGGCATAATACATGCATGTAAAAATTGCAAGATTATATGTATGGAGGCTTAATAGATACAGACATTATAGATAATCTGGAAGCATAATAGATGTAACCACTTCAAGTAGAAACAGTTTGATAATAACAGTTCATTTAAATGGCCACCCTTCAAATCAGTAGTCTTTTTATTTGACGCAGAAGTAGGAGGAGGTTTTTGAGACAAAGCCTTCTAATGGACTGTAAATGAAATCAGAGGGAAGGATTAAAGTATACTGGAGCGGTTTTTTCACCTCTCAGAAACACTTTTGTGGAGCTTCCAATTTAGGTAAAGGTACTTCTGACACCATTGAGTTAAGGGGTATCCATCTCAGGTGACTCAGAGTTCCACTTGGTTGACCCTAAGAGATTTTCCTTTTCTACTTCAGCTTTTTTGCAAGTTACTGTACCCTGTCAGTCATCTTGTCTTTGAATCTTGGGGTGATAAAGATGTGGGAGGCAACAGCTGAACTGGAAAGAGTATTTCATAATGGCCCTGAGTCAGACAGCCAAATCCAGCATTTCAGACTGGCAAGCAGTGTGCCAAGAAGAATAAATCCTTTTTGCTGTGTCCTGGATCCCTTCACCCACTCCTAATAACTTCATCAGCTGAGAACCAAGCAGAGCAGACTCTGTGAAATCTAATGAGTTGAGACCTGCTCAGGATATTTACTGGGAATAAGTGATCATGCTGATTTAAGGAGAAGGGTAGTGGAAAATCTGTAACTATGTCTTTTATTCCTATTAGCTTTGATTGTGTGAAGTTACCGTGTAATTGCCCCATTTGTCTGAATGATCTTTTCTCCTCCTAGCTGGGTTAGTGCCATCATCTTGTTCAATAAAAGCCTGTGAATTATGTGTACCAAACACATGCCTGTGGATGGTCAGTGTAATGTGCATTGCACATCCCAGCACCAGAGCATGACGCTACAGTTAATGAGACAATTAATGATCTCTTAACCTTTTCCTTGTAAAAATTCCATTCGGGAATACATCCATAGCTAACATTTCTTTAGACTGGGATTTTATATTGAAGCCTTGTGGTGGGATGGTAATTTTCTTAAGAGTTTTGTTTTCCTTGAATTTTTATGTGATAGTTTTAACTGTAAAATTCAGATTACCACACGTTAGGCAAGTTTTACTTCATTTTCACACTTGGAATTAACTTACATTTCTGATGACTACGATTAGCACAAAATAAAGCATTTTATGTGCCTGGATCTTGGATGTTCCAATAGGCTTATTTTTGTTGGATTCTGATTTTATTCAAAACAAGATGACTTTCATGGAAGACCAGATTTTTGTAGGTTCTCTTGTGTTGTATTTTCTTCTGTATGTAGTTCCAAGTATTTTTCAGGATTAGGTTAACAGGATTACAGAAATACATGTTACAAAAGAAGTTATGTAGAAAAAAGTTAGTATGCAGCTGAGTTTACACCCTCTGCTTTCTTCAGTCTTAATTAAATTTGACACTCAGTGATAATAATTAAATTTACTGATTCCCATGACCGGTACCTTGTGATGTTTATGAGTGAATATGTATTTGTTCCATACCTAAACAAAGCTGTCCAAATCCCCTTGATTATGCTGCAGTATAATCATGAAGGTCCTGTGTAAGTACCTCTATGAGCTCTTGGAATGAAGGATTTTTGACACCCGTAAATATCTGGTTATTAGTGCCAGCATTCAGCTCTTTTGCACGTGAATCCATAAATCAGCATTTTGCTAGAGGGGATGCTCCAGTTCTGGTAAGATATTGGAGATTTCTGCATGATTACTGTCATTAGCACAAAGGCACTGATGAGTGAGCAGAGCTTTTACTGTTTCACCAGGGTGTCACAAACAAAAATAATCTGGAACACAGGATAAGAACTTTTCTAATAACACCACCACCTCAACACACACACACATACAAAAAAAAAAGGATATTACAGGTGGAATATGCTTCCTGGATGGACATGATTTAATCACATTTATGACTCACAGAAGTGTATTTCCAGTCCACAGAACACAAGCCAGAGTGCAACATTCTCATTTGTCTCTATGAACCAAACATCTTCCTCTTTCTTTCATGTCTTCTGTTGTGAAGTTTTCTGTACAAAAAGCTGGTCAAATGCGACTCAAATGCCACTTTTGAACCCTGAAATAAAAAATGAAATAAAGCGAAGCTTCCATCAGTGAAATCTCACAATTAATAATTGTCCCATCTGTTGGTAACATTCTGCCTGGAGCCAACAGCTGTCCCTAGTTCTCAGCTACACAAGAGAGGTTCATGCACTGAACTCTTAGAGGGATAGTGCTTTTATCAATTTTTGGTTGTCATCTATCATTTAGTCCCCTACTGATACTTTCTTGTTAATTCACTGAGTGCTATTAACCAAGTTTGATGGCAGTCATGGAATTTCCAGGGAGGTTAAGTGTACTTAGATGGAGGGCAATGGCTGGATGGGGCTAAAAGGTCTGATTTCACCACCCCACTAAAAGAAGGCTGCAGTTTGAGCCTGAGGGTCGAGGCTCAGCCCTGGTAGGTGTTCCCTGCAGGTGGTTGGCCCGAGGGAAGAGCTGGGAGTGCTTCCAGAGAGCGTGTGAGGAGAACAGATACTGTTGAAACAGCAAGTATGTGCAAAACGAGAAAAGACACTTCCGGTTAACAAATAAAAGTGTACTTTGTTCTGTACTTTTACCTGTGGTGGCATGTAGTAGTGCACCCCACATCTAAGTAAGTGTTTTCCTTATAGGGAAAGGTTTGGGACTCAGCCCTAGTACTTCTTTTAAGGTAAAAGGCCCAGAAACTTCTTTGCTGTCTTGACAGTAATTGGCTCAATGCCAAGAGAAAAGCACCTCTTGGACCCTCTATTTGCCAGTGAAACCTTGCACCCCTTTCAATTGGCAGATTGCCAATGGAACCACCCCTGATCATTAAGTAGAAAAGAAGGGCGAACAAAGGGGAATGGGGGCATTCTTGAGATGTTGTAGCAGGTGTATGAACTTGTTTCTACACTGTGCACGGCTTCTTTTTTGTTTTTGTATTATTTTCTTTCCGTTATTAAAACCTTTTTGCTTTTTCAAGACATACTCGACCATGCCATCTCGCTAATTATTTTAAGCCATTTCTCTGCAAGGGCTGGACCCTCAGAGGTATTGGGAGGGACCCCAATAGTGGCATTTCCATCCCCTGCCCATGACTGACCTGGCTGTTGTTGTCCACAGAACCTGCAGTGGGCGCGGGACGTGCTGCTGGGCAGCGGGGTGCCCTGGCAGCAGCTGAAGCACATGCCTGCACAGGGCCTCTTCTGCGAGAGGAACAAGACCAACTTCTTCAACGTAAGTTTACACAGCTGATAAACACAGCCAGCCTTCTCAGCCATCCCTGCAACACCTGTTTCTCATTTGAAAGGTTTGCAAAGGGATGGGGATATGAAATTCCACACAAGCATGTTAAACAAGCCATGAGCAGCTGAAGGAAAGGAGAATTACAGAGATATTTATTCGGTGAATATCTCTCTCTTGAAGGGAACCACACTAGAAGGATTATTTGTGGTGAGCTTGAAAACGTGGGGAGAGAAGCACCAACATTTTTTCAGTTATGCATCATTTATCATATACTTGATGGCTGAGCCCTCTTTAAAAATTCTAATTTTATTCATCTTAATTATCATCTTGTTTATTGTTTCTCAACTTGAACTGCACTTCTTGTGGTGGAAAAATAGTGTTATTTGCTGTAAGAAATCTCCTGAGTTGGAAGGAGCTTTCTTGTGCTCTGCTCTCTGTAGCATGGCTGAGCAGAAGGTGTCTCCAAGCCCCAGAGTGAGGCAGCAGCACTGTCACAGGGACTGTCCTCGTGTCTATGATCTGTGTCTGCGCCTCTCACTGCCATGGGACACAGAATGCTTCTGAGACTCACACGGGCATTTATCTATCAAATTCCCTGCTGTGATTGCCACTTACATGCTGCTGTTGTCTTTGCTATCTTTGGCTTTTCTGTGGTATGTCCCAGGATTTTTGCCTTTTGTTCTTTTGTGGTAGGGTTCTTCAGCAGTTCTGGTTTGGAGTGTGTGGTGAGAGCCTGGAGATGCTCTGCTTGTCATTCTGGGCTGAGTACAGTACAGATCTGTTATGTGGTTGCCTGTGATGGCAGTGACAAAATTTTGTGTCTCTGCTTTCCCATCCAGTACTTCTGTTTTAATATTGGAATTGTGAAATTTATTTCAGCTTTATATCTTTTAACATCTATCTTCGTTTTTGCTGTATGTTGTGTTAATTAGCACCTCTCTGCAAACCTCTTTTTAAGTACAAGGTAAGTGCTGTTCTCTGATGACAATCCTTCAGATGGGTTGAACACCTAAGGAATACTGACAATGGTTCAAAATTGATTCATGGATCACTCTGTAAAAAGGGTTTCTACATCATTACATCTTTCTGGAAAGAAGTTCTGATTAACAAGCCAGCAACTAAATACCATGCACCCATCTGATCACACCCCTCCCACACCCTCCATGGGTTGAGGAGGAGAATCAGAAAAAAGGTAAAGCCCATGGACTAAGATCAGTTAAAAAATTGAAATAAAAAATATTATTATAATAGAAATGAAAAGGTAGATAAGAAATAGAGAGGAATAAAACCCAAGAAAAACAAGTGATGCACAGTACAGCTGCTCAGTACCTATGGACTGATGTACCAGTTCCCCAGCAGCAATGGGGCCCCCCCAGCCCCAGTTTCTGTACTCTATATCCATACCTCTGTTCCACCCTTTGGCCAGTTCCAGTCAGCTTTCCTGGCCATGCTCCCTCCCAGCTTCTTGTGCATTTCCTCACTGCCAGAGCCTGGGAAACTGATTTAGAGTAAGCACTGCTTAGCAACAACTACAACATCAGTGTGTTATCAACATTATTCTCACACTGAATCTAAACTACAGCACTGTACCAGCTACTAGGAAGAAAATTAACTCTATCCCAACCAAAAGCAGGGCTCTGCCAACAGCCTGGAAATGCCTGTCCTCTCCACCTGGGAGATGGAGTAAGCAGAAGTGCTTTTTCAGAGACTGGGAAAACTTCAAGAAATACGGGCTCTCCTAGCAATGCAGNTATTCTCACACTGACTCCAAAACACAGCGCTGTACCAGCTACTAGGAATAGAATTAACTCTATCCCAGCTGAAACCAGAGCACAGCCTGATAGGGCAGACTAAACAGTGGTGACCTGATGGATGGCTGCATGGCTTTGTGCTGATTTCCCTGCACTGTCTGCCAGTTTTCCCTGCTGTGATTAGCCCCTCACACTGCTGAATGCTTGGACTCAGATTCACACAGCGCAAAGTATTCTCATGGAAATTAATGGAATTATTCAACATGCTTCAAGCCAAGTGTGAACTTTGCGTGATCAAGGCTGACTTGTTCATCTCTGCAGGGTTAAGTGTCAAAAGTATTCTGTTTTAATGTATGAGGAAGATGAGCAGTAGGGAACTGAGAGGTGTGTATAAGGGAGTGTTTCTACTTGAAAATGTGAATTACCACATTAAGAGAGATCAGTGGTTGACCTAAATCTTGTCTAGTTTTTGAATGTTAATGCTAGCTAATTTAATTTAAAGAGATCCTGCTGTATTCCTAGGTGGAATCTTCTAGCATTATTTCAGAAAGTAATTATTTCGTACTCTGCATACTGATATTTTTATACTCTGAAGGATGAAAAGCGCTAGTATAGATACTAGACAGCAGTATTATAATGGTATTTTGTAAATCAACAAAAACTTAATTCCCATAATTGATTTCTTTAATCAGAAGTTAGATACACTTTGAAAGAAAAGACAACCTTCAGCAAAAGGTGTATGCTGGCCCAGTGCAATATATTGGGAATACTGGTAGAAAAGATAGAAAGTATTTGTAAATTATATTCTCAGCTTGAACTTGGGTCTGTCAGCATACAAAGGTAGTGTTAGTCTGGAGTCCTCCATGCAGACCCCTGTCTCCAGGCTTTAGAAATTTTGGTTTGCGGATAAACTCCAGTGTCTCAGCTGTGGGGACATCTTGACTTATTCCTGCATGCATGTAGGTTAATCTTCCTGGTAACAGGCACGAGTTTAGCATGATAAAATATTTTGGTGGTCTCATTTTCTACCCAGCTATATTTTCAAAATCCTCTTCAAGTAACATTGTGTGAAGCATGTGGCATTAATCCAGAACAGATGACACAGACTTAGCAGAGTGAGAAAATCCAGATCTGAGAGGGAAAGGCCTACAAGTGCCCATGACAAAAAGCTGGTGGTGTCAGCTGACATTCCAGAATTGGACAAACCTAAATCTCTGACCAACTTGGAAAACAACCTCTCAGCTCTGCATTGACCTTGCCTGGGTTAAACCACAAGTACTGTGTTCCCATGCAAAGCTCCCAGCCAGGAGTGGGGAAGAGACTGAGCTGCACCATCTGGGTCAGAGCTCTGGTGTGTCATCCCCTGTGCAGATGGTGCTGCAGCCCACTGTCCCAGCTCCTGTCTTCACATACAGACTGGGGTGATAAAACACAAATTCTAGCGCTCTACAAAAGTCGTCTCATCTAATCTTAGAAATTAAATGGCCAACCTTAAGATTTTCTACGCCTGTTAATGTCCCCCAGGGTTATTTCCTACAGAAACCTTTTACCCAAAGTGTTTATGTGCTTCCATAAAATGCCTTTGGTTTTCTGTTTTGGGAACTTTTCAGCCTTCATGATACAGGAGAGTTAAATGCATGTCTCAGGGGTTTTCTGTAGATACTTTACTACTGGAATACCTTTTTCTTCTGCAGCAAGTAGCACTGGTGTTTTTAATCTCTCGTAGAGAAGATTTAGGGTTGTTGAAATTACAGCTGACTCAATTTTACAAGTACAAACAACACAGTGCAAGAGAGAAAGCTAGCAGCTCCTCCCAGACATTTTATAAATCATGCATACTCCTAGTAGAATTATTTATGAAATGTTTATGACAGCACTGTATGAAAAGAAATAAACCTGAGTAAAGCTGTCTCTTGTTAAATTCTACTGCAGAACTGCTGGTCTGGATCTGTGTGTCATGGGCTGTTGTATAATTTGTTAGCTGTCACTCATCTGCAGCTTAAATGAGCAAAAAAGGCATGTTCAGTTAGCCCTGACTTCTTCTCATTTGACATATTAGAATAATGTCAGGATGCTCAGAACTCCCTTTTTCAGTTCCAAGAAAAAATAGTGTTACTGCATTATTGTACCTATTTGTTTCCCGAGCAGTAAAGAAAGGCCCTGATTTTCTGTAAGCAGAGGTTTTTGCATGTTCATGGCTTCGTTAGTGATGGCAATCATATGAACGAATATTGCTGTTAGATTTTAAGGAGTTTTAGCTGTGTTCCTATAAATTACTGTCAAATCTGTTTTGTTTAGCCATTTCTCTCTTGCATGTACAGGTACATTCCAGCTTTTCTCCTCTTCTTTTTCTCAGTGTGAGTGTAAATATATACAGAGTTTTTTTGGGTTTTTTTAGGATGGCTGCAGGATGGTTTCTATAGTAACTAAATTAGAAATTATTTCAGCAGGAAGAAAAAAAGTCCCAATATATTGCTTTATATAGTAGGGCACTTCCTTATATATCCAGATTTCATGATACTATTAATAAAACAAAGTTAAACTTTGTGCACAGATGATGGGCATTGATCAGGCTGTGGGTAGGTGGGGATTGTGGAAGAAGCATTTTGGTGGTTGAGCTCCACATACCAGCAAGTTCTCCATATGGTTTAATGTACGCTATTTGTATTTTCCTGGCATATCTTCTGTGGTAATAATGATCTGTTGTAATAAGGATCTTCATGTCCATCTTTGGTAACTGTTCCCCACAGACAAAAGCTGTGCATGCACACCATATACTATAGTGTAGACACTGATGTGCATGTGTGCATGAAGTCTTGCTAGGCACTGTTATGGATAATTGTTCTATTTTTAATCCCAAAAGCAATGCAGTGTGTTTATTCTCTTCTGTATGTGTAAAGCCCTTCATTCTGTGGTCTGGGCAAGCCAGGTCAAATTAAAGTGGGGGCATCCACTGAGTGCCTGAAGCCAGAGACAGCAGTGAGTTCCCTTTATTTTGCCTTTGTTCGTGCCAAGTGTGACTGGGCTCTGGCAGGAGACTCTGCTGAGCAGAAGGGAAAGCTCTGGACACTGAGCAGTTGAAGTCCAAAGTTGGTACTGCAGGTTTCTAAAGGTAGTTGTTATTACACAGCATGGTCTTACCCAGTGGGAGATTTTTCTGGTACTTTCTGTGTAGCAGGTTCTCCCTTAGTTGTGTTCCAGGCTGAGTTACATCTGATTGTCTTAAGAGCAAAGTTGGTTCTGAGAAGGAAGCAGGATGCTGTTTTGGGATTCTGTGTGACCAGAGCCATACAGGTGAATTTGAGATGCAGAAAAGAAGGCTCTTACGAAGTCCCCAATATAGGGGACAAACAGGCAACATGCCTCAGCTCTCCTGGAAGTTGGGCAGTTCTATCAAGGAAATTTCATTTTATGCCTCAAATGTTTTTATACGTTCCCATAGATATACATTACTGGTCACTGTCAAAAATATGGCATTGAGTGAATATATGGGATTTTCTTTTGATCCAATCCAGCCGTTGTTTGTTTCTCTCCCATTTCCTGGAGTGTAACCTCAGCATTAATAATTCTCATGCCTTTGATTAAAATGAAAGATTTGTTACAGAATTTAATGTCTCCTTTAGAGACAACTGGCTATATATCATCCAAGGGAAGAGGGAAATCCATTAGTCGTGCTCTGAACCTAT
This sequence comes from Oxylabes madagascariensis, assembly GCA_013400675.1. Taxonomy (NCBI): domain Eukaryota; kingdom Metazoa; phylum Chordata; class Aves; order Passeriformes; family Timaliidae; genus Oxylabes; species Oxylabes madagascariensis. The sequence goes on from VYZR01095767.1 coordinate 65,192, forward strand.
TTAAGATGTGTGTTTTGCCTAGTCTGAGTTTGCTACTAATGTTGGCTTGAAGAAGCCCCAAACAGCACACAGTGCCAAGGGACAGCTCTTCAAGGTTGCTTGAGACAGCCTGACTGAAACCTGCCATCTACTTGAAAACTTGAAACTGGAGGCAACAGCAGACTAAAAAGATTTCATTTTTGTAGAAATCTTACCACTCTGCTTTCCTTCCTGTCCTTGGCTGGTGAGAGATCTGAGTTACCCTCCTCCTGCTCATGGCTGATGTGTCTCTTTTTGGTTGGCAAATGTGCTTGCAGCTCCTAGACATCTGCTATGTGTGGAACATGAGCCTTCCGACCAAACTATTGCCATTTAAATCAGACTGGGGGGAAATGGAAAAAACTTGAAGAAACTTACTGTGTGTCCTTCGAGTTGATATTGTGCCCTCAGCATGGTAAGAGGGGGAGTTTAATCATGTATGGAGGCTCTAAGAAAATTAATGATTATGTTTTAGTTTGATCATGATTGGTTCTGAAAAAATGTTGGTCTTTTTAGTGCTTCTAACGCTTCATGTGAAAATGAGTACGAGGGGTTGCCAACTCAAATTAAACAAAAAAAAAAAAAAAAAGAAATCACAAGGGACATCCTAGAAATCACAAGGGTTTAGTTATTCCATTTTGCCCTTCTTACTTCTGAGTGTTTTGGATGCACAAGGGAACAGAAACCATAAAGGAATCATTAAAAAAAACCCAAAAAACCACTTTGATTCCAGCAACTAGATAATGCTTGAGGCAAGTTATTAGACTTAGTACCATTTAATATGCAGAACCAAGTGTCTAGAAAAGGTCATCTCCACCATTGACACTGTGTCATTGCACTAAACAAAATAGTAATGATAACTTAATGACAACATAGAATAACAGTCTAATTTTTTATATACTATTTTTTCTTTTCTGTGCTTAGGCTAAGTAGATAAGGACATCTGGTTAGGAGATGGTTAAATTCCTACCTACTTTAGAAGATAGCATTGTGTTTAATCTCTTGAGGAGATGGCCATGTTACAGCCATGAAATGTCAGTGTTTTCCCTGGGCAGGAGCAGGCCCAGCACGAGCCCGTGCTCTGCTTTGTGGAAGGGCTGTTCAGTAATGCAGCTTCTCCTGCAGCTCTCCAGCCACTGGGAAGTGTTCAGATGTTAAGGAAAAGACATCTCTCTGCTACAGATTTTCTCCTTGTGCTAGGAAGAGCGAGCTGCTGGGTGAAATGCTGTGACAGTTTGGGAGCTGGTCCTGTCAGCAGCGCTGGGCTGTGCTCAGGAGGCTCCTGCAGTGGGGAGCCTGTGCTGCAGTGGGGCTGGGAGAGCTCAGAGAGGAGCTGCAGTGGGGAGCCTGCGCTGCAGTGGGGCTGGGAGAGCTCAGAGGGGAGCCTGTGCTGCAGTGGGGAGCCTGTGCTGCAGTGGGGAGCCTGTGCTGCAGTGGGGCTGGGAGAGCTCAGAGAGGAGCCCCTGCAGTGGGGAGCCTGCGCTGCAGAGGGGCTGGGAGAGCCGAGGCTCTCCTGGGGCACAGAGAGCACAGACCTTGCTGCTCTGCCTCACGGGGGCTGGAGCTGCCACACTGCCTGCCTGGCCTGCTGCCCCGGGAATTTTAACAAGGATTTCATAGCTTTTCCTACGTTCCTGAATAATGACATTATAGGGCTATTGTTCTTCATCTGTGTGAGGAAACCATTTCTGGTGTGGTGAAGACGTATTTGTGTGGAAAACTGCTGGGAATAAATGAAAAACCCTCCAGGAGTCCCTTCTGAGCCAAATGATTCTATGATCATATGCCTTTATTTGTAAATACAGTCATCTGTATAAATGGCAGATATTTTACGGTGAAGTACAAACTGAAGTTTGGAAGACTGAAAAATGCAAACAAATCACTCTTTTCCCGTTCTCTTTTCCTTATTTTTCTTCCTTTTTGGTCTTTGCTAATTTTCTCCATTTCCCTTCACTGTATCTTCTGCAGAGCAAAATAATGTTCCAGATCTGATGCTTCCAGCACTCATCATTGAATGTTCCTTGAGCCATCAGATAGAGGCTCCTACTGAAAAAAAAAATATCATTGTCTTACCTGCCTGCAAATTCAGGAAAGCATATTTGCATTGATTAAAAATGATTTTTATTTACAGGGTTATTTTTTGCATCAAATCTAGAATCTGGGAGTGGTTTTTTTTGGTTTTTAATGAACACTTAAATTTTGGACAAGACAATTAATTAAAATGAAATGATAGCCCAGGCCTGTAATAAGGTGATAGCCCAGCCCTTTCCTCAAACCATGACTGAAAGTCAGTTTTATGAAATGTATGAAAGATCATTGACTCTGACTCCATTGGATTTTCTGAGGTTTATGTGTTTGAAATAGGCCAACTGTTTTTATGTGGGAAAAGGTAGCTTTTCAAAAATTCACGTATTTTAGTCAAGTAATCAAATTAATGTCCATTGTTTCTCTTGTCCAGTGTGGTAAATGGCCTCTCCTGGGCAAAGGGGAAGCAGGAAAGTGTGATACAAGTTGTCCCTTCAGTCAGAGTTAAAATCAAATTACTTCTTTTCTGACTTTACCTTTGGTAGTTGTTCTTTTGTCAGTAAAAAGCCATTTTCTGTCTTTGCCCCTCGTTTTCCCATTTGTAAAGTTAACGTCATTCTACTCATCCATCCCCTGTCCACTGATTTTCTAACATTGTAGTTGAAAGGATGCTTTTAGTAGGTAGAGAGGAGTTTGTTCTCTCATTCTGTCTCACTCTCCTGTGTGCTCACTCCTTAGGCAACTTTAACACCAACTCTGGGACCAAAGGTATACAAGGAGTTAACTGTGCAAGTGAAACTTTCATAGTGATTGGCTTGAGACCAGAAACCCAGCAAGCAATGAAGCCTTAAAGTTGCCTATAAAAAGCTAGATAACTTTTTCAACCTCTGCCCAACATGTTATTTACAGTTCTTCACTCCATCCTCTTGGAAAAACAGAACTCATCAGTGAAAAATGTCCGTCGTTCACAGAGTTTTCTGTCTCAATATATACACGCTGTTCTTCCTGGCCAATTTTGCAGGCTTCCAAGGCCCAGCTAGTAAAGATGCCAATAAATCTAAATCCCTGGAGGTACAAGCATGGGGTTTGGAACTGTTGCTTATGCCAGTGGATATTAAACAGCTATTTTTTTCCGTTCCGTTTCCCTAGGAAAAGTTTCTTCTTTTGTTGAGTAGATGAATTTCTAGGCAAAGGTAAGCAAGGGAGCAAATAACCCTGAAATAAATGAAGCTATTGCTTTGTGGAAGAGAGATTGGCATGGAGATTGTAGTGTGTTACGGGACATAAAGCAGTTCGTTTTAAACCTGAATCTTAAAAGTCTAACAGCAATCATTCCACCCACTCCAAACAGTATTTGAAAAGTGGAGGCTTGCTGGAATGCTGTGTGATGAGTGTCCTTTTTCAAATGTGTAATGAATAAATCCATAATTTGATTTCTCCATCTGCTAGCTGTGTATCAGATACGGGTGGGAGAGCTACCTTTAGGCACTTAATGGGATTACTTTTACACTTGGATTGTTTTTTCCTCTTAAAAAAAAATTTAAATAGGATTTTTTAACTAACTTAAGATTTTTAAGTATGGTAGGAGAACAGAGTTTTTTAAAGGTGGTGATCCATGAAAGGTCTTTAAAATACATGTTTTTATATTATATGTGTGTTATATGTCTGTTATCCATTTATCAGACTAGTTTTTGAAGGTTCTTAACTATGAGTTATTTCTCCTAATTTTATCATGGAAATAAATGGCAAGAACAGTTACATCAGTGTAGATGGCTACATAAACAAAACAAAGCAAACAAACCCAGAAAAGACTAAATCTGGAATCTTTGAAGAAAGTGTTAGACATAAAATTGAATCTTTAATTGGCTGTCATTAGCTTTCCTTTCTCCTACAAATTCCTACAGTCTCTCTCTGAAAGCTTTGACACAGAATTCCTATTAATATCCATGTGTGGAGTTCACACATGAGATTTGAGCAGGCCAATAATGTGCATGTGTCTGAAGTGGTGAAGTTGTACCTTTTGTCTTGAAATACCCCCTTCTTTTGTTCTAAAACTGGTGGCATCACTCTGAGGAACATTTATGTCATGGATGTAGAGCCAGAATCAAGACATACTCAGGGGAGTTTTCTTCAATGCTTCTTTCTTAGGTGGAACTGTGTGTGATATAGCCAAGATGAATGGTGTTTTTTGATGAGCCGTTTCCACCAGTTGTATGTTCAGAGGATTCTGTGATGTTAACCAAGGCAGTTTCCTCTCCCATACATTCAATTTTGGAGATATTTCCATGACTGCTTTTGGGGGAGATATCAGCCTGTATATCTGCTCAGTACAGCACTTGTCTGTTCCATATTCCAGGTATGGCAGATTTTTTGCATTCCTGTATCTTGTCTGTGTAAAAACGCCAGTATCACTCTGAAGGTGAAAGACCCCAAATGGCAGCAAGGGAACGCAAAACCACTTCCATCAGACAAGCAGCTCATCCTGCCTTTCTGCAACCCAATAGTGAGAATTTCCTTCTGCAGCAGTGATGGTTTTAATTTACCTGGAATTACGGTCATTCATTGTAACTTCATCCTTGTGGAAAGAAGAGAATTGATAGTGAAATTAACTTCATTTTATTAAACAAGTGTATTTAATGAGAAATATTCCAGGAATTTCAGTTCTCTGGAAAAAGATATAAGTATTTTTCATGGAAATACACTGCCTTAGTGCAAAAATGAAAACAGAAGAATGTGGGATGAGAGCAGCATGATGCAAGTCTGTGTGTACCTGTGCAAGCATTTATAGATAAATATTTTTAACTTAATGGCTACAGCAAGATATAATTGGCCAAGTTAAGAAGGCTAAGATGGAGAAGATAAGATGGCAGGTGATGATAGGTAAGAGCATGTTTGTTGCTGTGCAGGCTGACCAGTTTGCTGGCTGACTGCAGTGCCACTGTGCAGAGCTGAAATGTGGACATTGAAGTGGGAGTTCTCTGAGTAATAGTACTCCATTTTTTGGCAAAATTCCTAAAGTTAAAGGAGTAAAAACATTGAATATTGTATAGTGTGTTATTGTTCCAGACTCTTTGGCTCCTGTGGAGGAGGTAAGATTTCCTGGTATAATATGAACACTTTTGGAGTTTGCGTGGTTGCTGCTGTGGGAAACAGCAGGGGTTGACCACTTAGACAAGGTGACTTTCTCAGCCTTCTGAAAGGAATTAAAACAAAACAGGATTGAGTGGGTGAGTGAAAGTAATGAAGCCCGTAGTGGTCAGTATTTCAGCGTGCTCCTCTGAACACTCAGATGTATTACTCTGGTCCGACAAGGGAATTTCTGTAAGAGCTTGAGTGACAAATGGCTTTTTTCTGGGAGCTTTATGGCCTTTGTTCATTTCAGTTGCCTCCACTTCATCTCCTCCAGTTTGCTTACTCACCTCCTGTCAATAAAGTTTCACAAATTTGGCTTTTATGAAGTTGTTTAATTTTTCTATAGGTTGGAGGAAGGAAAATCAGAAAAAAAAGCCACCACAAGCTTTTCACTTGAAGCACTTTCTAGCAGTTGCTCAGAATGAATTATGAATTTATCTGGCTATTGGGCTTGCTGACACAGTAAAAAATCAGAACTGAAAACTCCTACTAGGTCATTTTCTATTTAAATCTTTATCTCTTCAGCTGCTCCCTGTGTGTATATTCAAAGTGAATTAGCACTTAAACTGTGATCTCCTGTTTAGCAGACTGAAACTAGTGGGAGTCATTAATACAATGGCATTTTCTTAAGTTTCAGATGTTTGAGATAATTTAATGAGCTTGGTGTAACAGCTAAAATGATTTCTGTTTACACATCCCTGGCTTATTCCTCCTGACAGACTACACTAAGGGTTTAAAAGTATGTGTTGGGGTTCGTTGCTCATTTTTTTCTTAATTAATAGTGTAACTGTCAACTACAGCATTTCAGAATCACTGGGCTCCAATTATTTCAGTGATACTGAAGTGACTAAAGTATTTCCAAGTGGGAAAAATCTGGACAAACCTGAAGATAGGCCAGGCTTTTATATCTATGTAACTCATCCATGGAGAGTTTGCAGCCATCCCAAACACTGGGACACTTCAGCACTGCCTTCTGTCATGGGTGATCTGCTTAATATAGAGCACATATTTTATGTTTGTAATCCACGTGTGTCACAGCTCTGGCAGATTCAGTGTTAAAAAAGCTGAAATAGAATCATAAATCAGATTTTAAAGAGAAGTAGGGCTTGCAGGCCCATGTAGTTGTATAATGAGGATGGGATTTCTGAGGTGAATGCAGTGCAATGATTTCAAAGGTATTTTCTTGGTAGCATAAGGGAAAATACTCATAAAGGGAATATAAGTGTTGAAATGAAATGCACATTCCAAATACTTTGTAAGCCGAAATACTGACAATGGGATAAACTTAATCCTTAAAAATTGTATTTAGTGACACATAAAGGTGCTGTTTTCATGCCTGTAACACAGTAGTTTTTTCAACAGGCTTGAAAGAAAAACACATGGCTTTGTTGCCCTTAGACTGACAGCTCTGTACTAAAGGTCTTACTGAAAACTACTTACTTCCCAGCAGGTTTCAGGTCAGGGTATTTTCATTGTAATTTTTTTTCCAATTAATAAGAAAGCAAAAGCAGTTTTCTGAATTATTTATACTAAAGAGAACATTACTTTCAGGACCAACAAAAATAATACTTCATGTTTTCTAGTGTTTCAAATAAAACATGCAACTATGGACACAGACATTTTCTGAAAGTCAAGCTTATTTCAAACAAAGAGATTTTGGAAGCTTAGGCTTTTACTAAATATTCTTTTAAAAACCTTCTTTTCAATATTTAAATCACATGAGCAAATAAGCAATATTCTGTATAGTTTGTAAACAGAACGCTAACCTACAAAAGTATTAGAAACCGACTGAAATTTAAATTAACAGCAGTGAGTGTGTTCCAGTTGGAGGGAGTCTTGGTCAGGAAACTGGGGTTCTCAGCATTGCTGTGAATTGTTGTGTTACAGAATTTCAAGGAAATAATTTTACCAAAAAACCCAATGTTGATTGCTTTGGAGATCATCAGTGTCTTGATGTGAAACTTCAGAACACTTAGTTGCCCTTGCTGACATTCAGAAATATCAACTCCTGTGCCATAAAAGTTATTATTCCAAGTTGTACCCCTTGTCGCCCAGGCACTTAGAAAGCAAAAGGATTTGAATTAGGGAAGAAAAGAGGAGACATATAGACAGGACTTAACTGCCTTACACATTTCCTGCCCAGGGAGTTCTCAGCCCAGGATTTAGACAATCAGTCAATGTGACTCTGCTGACAAAGTGTAGGAGAAATAATTTGAAGCAGAAGGGTGGGTTTCTGCTTTGTAAGTTTGTAGTCAGGGAGTATTGGTCTCTTTCTGAAATGGTTGCTAGAAGGCACAGCCACCGTTTTCTGGGCTGAGCATCATGGTGACAGGGTAGGCAGGTAAACCATTCCCATGTAGGCCTGTTTTCTGGGTTATTTTGTCACTGTCTTCTCAATATGTCAGTTCTTTCCCTTCAAAATCTGACAAGTCTCTGCATGCTTTTTGTGAGTAATTGAGCCAGAATAAAATTTCCTGCCTCTGTATGTTCTCAAATCGATAAGGTATAGCAAAGCAAAGTGTCTTTCTTCCTGCAAACTTCTGTCTGAGAGCTGTCTCCAGTGGCAGACTGGAGCTGACAAAATGAAAGGCCCACCAGGAGATGAATCTGACTCTGAAGTCTTTTAAGTATGTGGGCAGCAAGGTGAAGACAGCAAGACTATGAACTGCGGATTTCTGTTCCAAGTCTCCTTTCAGCTTCATTTATTCCTATTACTACCTTTTGACATCCTCCTCTCCCATTTTTCCATTTGCACTTGTTCTTTCTTCTTCCATTTGCCCTTTTGGGAACAAACTGTTGTGTAGACAAATCATTTGATATGATTTTACATTTGTTTGTCTCTAGACAGACAGCATATGGTCCATCTGAAATTCCCAAAATAATAGCTTTTTCTGTAGAAATTGCTGTTCTTGAGTAAGTTTTTCAGGTATGAAATTATATCAAATTCAGTTCCAGCACTGATGGAAAAGAGAAATTTTCCTGGGAAATACTTACATAAGACTACAAAATTTGCCGCTCTGGATTAGACAGGGGTTTCTAAGCAAATATTTCAATCTGATAGCTATTGTTATCTGACTCTTTGCAAGATTGAAAATACCTGAGTTAAAGGAGGTAAATACTGCTGCTGGAGGAATGATACTTTCTAGTTCCTGTCGGACTTGCACTGAACTGGAAACTTCAGATTACTCTTATCTCTACAAGGAAAAAACTAATCTGCAAGTGAAAACAATGTCCTACTTCCTTAAAAACAAGAGGTGAAATCTACCTCTGCTAAGTGGAAATACAGTTCATGCTAGGATTTACAGTGCATATCCTTCAAACTGAAAAAAACCCACCATTTGAAAATGGAACAGAATTTCAAATGACCTTAACACTCTCATATGCTGTGTTTGCAAGGAAAGCTGGCACCCTTATCTCAACAGTGCAGAGGGGCCTGCAATCTTTCTGAACATTCATTATTCACCCTAGAACATTTCATGGAGAAATCCCAGTGTGCAGAAGTGTAAAATCACTTCCATCTGGCTCCTGGTATTGTGGCACTGGGGAGCACATGCTAGAGCTCACATACCGCAGGTGATTCTGGCTGATGTGTTGATCAGACTTCTTCTGATTGTTATTGATTTGAAGATAGGAAGATTTTTAAACAAAAATTGAAATGAGGCTCGAAGTAGGAAACACAGAGTGCAGTACAAACTTGTCAGTTTTAATGGTCTGGAATAGTGCTTTGCACTCCTCCATTCCCATAACTGAAGGACAAGTATAGGACATGGTCTTTGAGGATTACCAGTTGCACCTAGGATGATTGTTTTCCTTTCTCAGAGATGGTTTGCTGAGCTGAAACTATTCATTCTGAGTATTTATTTTTAAAAGGACAAATGTTAGGTCATCTTGTTGACTCTGGGCATGTTTCAAGTTCCCTGTAATTGCTCTGTCAGTCTTTTTCCCATCCATCCTTCCTTGCCAAAATGCATAAAGCCACATTGTTGTGTTCCTATATCACCTAAATTAAGTTTGAAAAGCAGTAAAAGTTAGCTGTTTCTATTGCCCTCATTTGCACAGTGTGTTCAACTAATAAAACAAGAAAATAGTGTATCATCTTTTACCCTTAATCAACCCAAAGACTTAAATATTGTGTCCCAATACTGCTCTGTATAAAAGTACCGAGTGAAAAGGCCTTTGATTTTAGGTGGTGGTGAGTCTGAACCAAGAACGCCAGGATGGTGCCAGCCACCCTCTGCAGGAGCCTGGAGCAGCACTGGGAGCAGGACTGCCTGAACCAGGGCTGCAGCTTCCAGGGATGTGTGTGGGTGCCTGTGAATAACTCAAGGACATTTCTGACAGGAGCACCAAAGGTTTAGTCCCTTTCTATGAGCACCAGGTAGTTTTATCCACTTGTTCTTCACAGCCCTCCTGAATTTGGAGCATCTCTGTAACATGTCCCATATCCAGAATGTGAAAATCCTGTGCTGTGTTGTTGGGTCCCACAGGTACAGGGGATGCCACTTACCCTTCATTGTGCAGATGTATTTTTTACCTCAGGTAACTAATTTGGAATTATTTTGCTCAGTAGCACCGTAAGTTATGTGCACCTGCACATGCAAATATTGCAAAATTCCTTCTACTTGTGATGGTTCAGACAACTGGTTAATGTATGCTGTAGGAGTCTGCAATGCAAACATGGGAAATACCATGGTGATTAATGAAAATGCCAGTCAGAGACAAAAAGTTGATAAGAAACCTTTGGAATTGGACAGAATCAAAGATAATACATGGTGAAAAACATATCCTTTTAAACTTTAAAGATAAAGAGGCAATTTCAAATTAGTGAGCACCAACAGTGTATTTAATTCCAGGTACAGCAGCTACTTAATTTGCATAAAAAATGACAATACATAGGAAAAAGCCCCAGTGTAATTGGGGAGATAGGAGCTCTACTGTGACTAAAGGAGCAGATGAAAAAGGGCAGGTCGGAAAGAAACCTATTTGCATGAATACTTCGAAAGTAAGTATTCATTTCAGTTCTGTATTTGAAATGTAAATCTGTGTTATGCAGTCAAAAGAGTAAAGGTTAATGGATTTTTGAAGTGGTAGTGTCAAAATTGTGTTGTTAATCAATATAGAATTTGTTATTGCCTTTGGTGGAAAGATGCGAGGCAGTGAAGACATGGGTTATTTTAGAGAGTGGCAATGCCCACAGTGAAATCTTAGCTTTAAAACAAAAAACAGTCTCTTAAAGTGGAGACATAGACACAGGGTATTGTTAATTAATATAATTTTTTAAAAGGTAAATAGGGTAGCTGAATTATTCTTTAGCTATTTTTTCAATATGCTGTTAAGCATGGAAGGATGTGTATGCAAGTAAGTATGAAGTTGCAAGGTGTGGAGAGTTTTCAGTGTGAGAACCCTGGGAACTGCTCTGCCAAGAAAACAGGAACATGAAGACATGGAAAGATGGGTAAAAAGTGGCTAAAATTATGGGAAAGGAAGCACCTGATTTCTACCTACGGGGACTGTTGTGGTTGAGAAGCAAGGTATTAAACCTGAGGTGTTAGTAAACAGGATGGATTTGGAGCACTTAAGAATAATCCTAGTAAGTGGGAGAGGGAAAAAAACAAACCAAACCAACTCCCTGCAATGCTTGGAGAGGCAAGGAAGAGGTCAAAGCAATTGCCCTGCCTGCAAAAGTGAGAGAAAGGAGCAAGATAAAATGTTTAAACTTCTGAGATGAAGGTAATCTGGAGCAGAGCCTGCATCAGTGGCTGGGAAAAGAAGACGAGTTTAGCTGTGCTGAGCTGAGATTGAGAAAGATGCATCAGTGAGTTTGTGGGGCAGGATTACATGGACTGAGGTTGGCAGCGGATCGGCACGTTTAGGTCTTTTAATGGGGGATTGACCGAAATCATCAAAAGCAGGGAGAGGGAAGTCCGGGGGAAAGGACAAGGGGAGACCTTTTGTTTTTCCCTTCAAATAGTTTGAGAAAGGCAGAAGACGGTAACGAAAGAAGTGGCTAAGGAGCGGTGCGAGAGCGGTGCCAGCAGGAGCCGGGGCGGGGGCGATGTGGCAGCGGCAGCGCGGGGTCCGTGTCCGGGACCGTGCCGGGACCGTGCCGGGGCCGTGTCCGGGGCCGTGCCGGGGCCGTGTCCGGGCCGTGCCGGGGCCGTGTCCGGGGCCGTGCCGGGCCGTGCCGGGGCCGTGCCGGGGCCGTGTCCGG
>VYZR01095767.1:82442-95231 GCA_013400675.1 Oxylabes madagascariensis
TGGGCAGTTAAGCATTTTGTTTGTTGAAAAGCAAGCGATGTAGGATTGAAGACCAGTTTGTGTTGGCAGAAAAACTAGAGTATTTTGGTAAAATAACTTTTTAGCACTCTGACAGCCTAGTTTAAAATACTCAAAACCAATGGGTCTTTATGTACTGGGTAATCAGTAATTTACATCTAAAACTTGGTATTTAAGTAGGTGAGAATTTATTTCTTCAAATCCTTCAAGCCTGAAGGATTTTGGGGTGAAATAGTAGAAAGTGACATCCTGTACAAGGAGGAGGCCCTTACTGCAGTGTTACAGCATGAAGAATCTCTGAACAACTCTTCATGTTAATTCAGAATGTTAATTTTACATCAACAGTGTGCTGCATCTCAACAATTAGCATAGCACTTAATGTTATGAAGTTCTTGTCCTCCTTTCCTTTCTAGGACTGTATATACTGCACTAGATGATGGAGGCTTTGTTATGCTGTACTGCCCATGCAGTCTTTTAAGGCAGGAGTGTTGTCAGAATGACCTTAGCAGTGCTCTGTGCCAGGTTCACTATTTCTGGGTGCTACAAGACCTAGTCAGAAATGATAGCTGATAGTTCTATGTTCTGAAGCAATTTTCAATTTTCTTAAAATTAGGCTGAGGTAGAATCATAGAATTGTGGAATCACAGATTAGTTTGGGTTATAAGAGGCCTTTAAAGGTCACCCAGTCCAAATCTGCTGCAAAGAACAGGGACATCTCAACCAGATGAGAATGTTCCAAGCCCTGTACAGTCTGACCATGAATGTTCCAGGCGTGGGGCACCCACCACTGTTCTGGGCAGTCTGTGCCAGTGTTTTGCCACCCTCATAGTGAAATAAGTTTTTCATTATATCTCATCTAGATCAATTTAAATTCTTCTGTTATTTAAAACAATTGCCCCTTGCCCCCTATCGTGACAGGCCCTGCTAAAACGTGTGTCCCCATTGTTCTTATAGGCCCCCTTTAAGTATTGAAAGGCCACTATGAGGCCTTCCCAGAGTCTGTGTTCTCCAGGCTGAACAACCCCAGCTCTCTCAGCCTTTCCTCACAGCAGAGGTGCTCTCTGATCATCTCTGTGGCCTCCTCTGGGCCTCCTGGGATCCCCAGGTGACCTTCCTTCCAGCAGATAATGCAGTCACAGTGCCTGTACACTGCTGGCTGTTTCCTTTGTAGCCTCTGGGGATATTGGGACAGTCACCGTACAGACAGAAGTGTTGGGGTCTGGGTGGAAAAAAACAATCTCATAATCCTTAAACTTGCCCTTCTCTGGGAGCCAACAGCTTCTCCCATCTCTGTGTTAACCCCAGTTCTCTGGTTCTGCAGCACCTCCTTTAGGAGTAAGACTGAGTGGTGGGGCTCAGCCTTGGTTTGCCACTGACAGAGACCAGAACCACCTTGCAAAGTTACTGGTTGTCATTTACGTCCCCTAACATTTGTCATCTTTTGTGACTTAGCCATCCTCCTTTGTGTTGAAAGGAAATAGTAATTTCTAGCTTGTAATTCATCTCATCCTGATGTGGAACCTGTAATAGCTCAGGTGAGCCACATCCGTTAAATGCCTTTTTCCCCTCTCTAAAATGTTTCTGGGTGGTACCATTAAATGTATCTGTCTGTATCAGAGATGTGTGGAATGAGATTAAATTAGTGCCACATGTTGTCAAAAAAATGAGAGTTTGCTTATGTCTTCAGGGGGCTGGTGCAGAAGCCTGCCCACTTCCAGGCTGCTGGATGTACCAAGCTTTTTACATTAGCTTTGAGTACCATTTGCATCTAATGCCAGGCAGTCTGGTTGTAGCACACACAGAGAAAAGTTCTTAGCAGGAAAATCCTCTTAATACAAGGAAATGCTGTCTGTTAGGTGAAACCAGAACCCCTGTCACTCTCTAGATGTGCCCTGCTAGCCATTTATTTTGGTGATGTAGAAATCTTCCTGAATCTGGCCCCAGAAAATGACTAAAGAAATTCAAAATTCTGATAAAGGGTTTCCCCATCAAAGTTTTCATATGCTTTCATTAGATTTCTGCATCAAGTTATTCGTGCATTAGAAGATTCAGAAGCAGTCCATGTTCTCTGGATTTCTGTGCTTTATATCCTCCCAAAGAAAAAATCCAAACTCTTTCAGACAGGGACATGACATAAAACCACGTACCTCAAAAAAGGGTACTGAAGTAACAAAGGCAGAATCTGAAATTCCACCGTGGATGATGAGACACTCCTCAGTGTTTTCTTTTGAGTAGCTGGAAGTCTGACTAAGTCTCTGGATGACTTCTGCTCTTCTGCCTCCCTTTGGCAACCTTGAATTGTCTGCAGGACACGGTGAATGAAACTTAACTGCTGGTAATTTAATTCCTAACCAATCCCTTTTCTTCTCTCTCCTAAAATGCAGTTGGTAAAAGGGAGCAATTTATAGAGGAAAGATGATAAATGTACCTAAGTAATTTGTTCCAAAGTCTTTTTATCAGTAACTGACTTTCCAGCTTGAGAAGTTGTCCAGCTGTCCAAAAGGGAACCTTTGTTAATGTTGGCAACAGCAAAAAAAAAGGGGAAAAAAAAAAAAAAGTCAGTGTTCCACAGCTTTATCTTCAAATCCACTTTTGCTTTAGCACCCCAGATTTGCAGGTTAGAGGAATGAGGGACTGAACAAGAGGGAATTCTTAGCTGGAGAAAGTTCCTGCCCTGGCACTGTTGCTGTTAACCTGGAGAAGCAGCGCAGGGAGCAGCCACCTTCATCCTGAGGATGATGCATTATGCACACAGCTCCTGTGTTTCCTGGATTTTCGTGTGGGTGATGTCTGCGTGAGGCACACTGGTGCAGAGCTCCGGAGGGAGTGCAGCTGTGTTATTGTTTGAGCAGGATTGCACCTTCAAAACAGGTTTTAAGAGACTGGTCTGTTGCTTCTCCTTGCTTTCTTTGTCTTTCTGTCATAGCCATGCAGTAGAATGGTTTCTTTATTTCCTTTTCTTACAGTCTAGTTAGCTGTTTCCCTTTAAAAAAAGAAGTGATGTGACTTTCTGTTGACATGGTTGTGAAATCACATGGTACATGGGAACCATCTGAGTAAAACCTCCTCAAGCCTCCTGACTGGGTGAACATAAACCTCTAGATTCTGCCTGGCAAATGGCCAAACCCAAAGCTCTGCAAAGGCCATCTGCAGGCCTCAGTTTCTGTTTCATTAATTCCACCTGAACTTGTAACTCATCTTCTTAACAAGGCATTTCTGGTTTTATGTAATTGCTCATGCAGCAAAGAAATCATTCCCTTTCCCTGCCTCCTGTGTGGATGTCCCTGACTCATGCTCGCAGTCTCCCTAAGTGGCTGTGGCTTGGGTGTTCTTTTCATAGGGTTAAAACCAATTTAAAGTCAAGTCAACTGTAAAATGATTGTTCTGGAAATTGAAAAGTCTGAAATCCAAGACCCTGCAAATGCATTGTATTTTGAAGAGAGAAATAAGAGGTGAAAATTGTCCATTATGTTTCTTTATCAGCGTATGATGATTGGAATATGTGGAGCACTTCCATTTGTCAATATTTTTTCATGTTGCTGTCTTGCTAAAATAAAGTCACAGAATTCCACAGTTCTTCCAAAATGTATGCATGCTGTTTATTCATTTCCAAGTGTGTGTGTATTTAAAAGATAAGAAAATAAGGAATTGACAATATTTGCCTTGTAGACTAGGAATTGTAATCCTGCTTGTTCTTTACTTACTGAAAGGAGGTTGCTGCAGTTTTGCCTTTATTTCTGTTTCCTTTTCCAGGCCGATAAGATGTAATTTATGTATTATCATACTTTTTTTATATGTTCTCTTACTGTACTATGAAAAAACTATAGCCTGAAAAAGTTGGTAAGATTTTCCTGAAATCTGCTAAGTTACAGTAAGCAAGGGTTGCTCAATGACACAGGCCCCTGCAGATCAGTTCTAATACCCTGAATGTAGCTGCTTTCCTTTCTTAATACTTTTCTGCCCACTTGCATTCCTGTTCACAGAGGCAGAGTTGTTCTGTTGCAGGCTGAATAGCAGTGTGGATGAAATGAGGAGCTGAGGAAGAAAAATAACAGAATCATCTGTAGAAAAGAAGAAAAGTCAAAATCAAGTGACAGAGTAAAATAATAGGAGATACGGCACCGTGTTAAGATTGGATGAGGAAAGGTGGTTCAGTAGTTTGCTAAATGGGGGAGGGGGCAGTGGTTTTTATGGTTGTGCTCAGAGGAAGTTGTGAGTCAGGCAAAGACACGCTCCCCGAGTTGAGCACTAAATAAAGCAGTGCTTACAGAGCAGAGTGGGGATGTTCAGGGTCTGTGCTGTACCTTCCCAACTTCAAATAGAGAGGTCTCAAACCCTGTGTGTTCAGTCTGTTCAGCTTGAACCATATTCCTTTCCTCTGCAGGCACCCAGAGCAAGACATTAAAATTATATAAGTAACTAAGAGGACAGGACATGAGTAAAACTGGTAGTATTTCAGTATGTTGTGCTTAACCCTATAGAAAAGCGGAGCCTTTAGAAAGCTTAGGAAAGTGTGAGCTTTCCAGGGATTATACAGCTGTGTTTAGTTCAACTTCATGATTTTGAAATACCATGTAGGTCATTGCATTATTAAGTGGTGTCTTCCCTGAACCACTTAATTAGTTAGTTTGCTAGTTTTGTCATTCTTTCTAGCAGTCTTAAAATAATATTTAAATTATATTTATTTTTACTAAAGGCTTTTAGCAGGACGTTACTGAGACTGACAAATGAAGAAATGTTTTGTTTTGGTTTGGTCACTTGGAATTCAGTTTGTTGTATGAAGTGCAACTTGAACTTCCAGGACCCCTTGGAAAAAAAAAGGATGAAAAAGAGGGAGTTAAGTAATGGGAAGTCTTTATTTGTGTTTGTGTGAGTTTTATGTGTTTGCTTGTTGTATGTGAATTGGATCATCCGAAGCATGACTTGCATTTCTCCATTTCGTTGAGAAGCGAAGCCATGGAGCACTGAGAGAGTAAAGTTTGATCTGTGCTTAGAAAATGGCTTACCCTGGAGCTGTGCCGTGGCAGCAGCAGCCATCCCCAGGGAAATTGGGGTTTGCTGGGATCTGTCAGCCTCTCCTCCTCAGAGAGGCATTCCTAAACCCCAGGGAATCCCCTCCCCTAAAGTTCTGGAGTAAGCAGCGTGGAGGAATAATAAGCACTTCCTTCCTTTCTATTTTCAGTGACTGAACTAGAAAGTACCACAGTGCTGCAGCTCTGCTCACAGCACCGTCCTCTGCTGCTCACCCTCCTCCCGAGCCTGCAGTTCTGCACAGGAGGCAGAGCAGCAATTCCAAGCTGGAAAAGAATTGTAGAAGTGTCACCAGGATTATGGTAGACTGGCTTCATTATTCAGTTTTATATTTAATGTAGTGTTCAGTATTAAGTTCTCTGCAGGGTTTTCACTACTCCCAGATTTATTTTTTCCTAGCGGTGTGTGTCAGGCTTCCCCCGCCCCCACTCTTGCAGCGTGTTTGTTTTGCCAGGAAGGCATGGAGAGCAGCCTGATGTTTTGGATCTTGAGAGGCATTTTGGAGTTGTTGGAAGTGTCTCACTCCTTCCTCTGGTTTGGTGTAAACAGCTCTGCTGGCTGTGGCAGCAGGGAGGAGAACCTTGCAGCAGTGGCAGTGGTGGCCAGCAAACACGAGCGGGCGTTGGATGTAAAATCCTTTCGGTGGCCAAAGCTGGAGACATTTTGTCAGGTACCCTGAGTGGCCAAAACCAGCAACAAAAGCTTTCAAAGAACAGGGAATTGTTGTCACAAGGATCTGCACTCTCCTGTGAGTGTACTTTCAAAAGAGGTACTTTGCTGACAAATCTCAATTTTCAACTGATGATATAAAAACTTCAGTTTAGTCAAATGAATAATGTTTCCTGGTCTTCTCCCCAGTTAGAGCTTTACAAACTTTGCATTTGTGTATTTCTTAAGCTTTGTTAAAGACAATAAAATCCTAGCACCAAGCTTCTTAAAAAGAAGCTGCAGTGTGTGATCTGAATTTGGAAGTATTCTTCTTGAAGTTTATTGGTATTTAGGAAGGAAAAACTAATGCCCGATGGGCTTTGTTAAACTTCCCTTTGGGAGAGATTTAAACAAGACACTCTTTAGATTCGGACTGAAATCGCAGTCTTAAAAGTTCCATATGACTCATGAAATAAAATCACTTTAACATCGGTGTTTTGCATATTGCTTAATAAAATCCAGTGATGGAATGAAGATTGCTCTGATGGCAGGTTTGCTTCTGCTTTTGGCTCGAGGCTGCCTGTGGAACAGGCAGGTATGTAACATTGGACCCCTATCCATTGCTGTTTTGCATTTATAAAGCTGCAAGTCAACACATGAAAAGTTAGTGACTTTCCTTTTAAAATCACTCCTACTTTCTGTAATTGCAGTGGTAAATTTGGATACCCTAATGTGAGTTTTAATTTAACCTCTTCTAATGTGCCCTGTTGAAGAAGACAACAGCATTCTCTAAAATACACAGCTTTGTTTCTATCTGAGGGACTTTTTCCTGACTTTCTGGATGCAGTTTGTATATTCTGTCATTGGAAATGGTTTGATACATTATTGTAATTTCCAGGGTAGCATTAAAATGTATACATGGGGTATGTGAGAAGGAGCTGCAAAATTATTTCCAACTAGTTCCAGATACGGTATCTGATCCAAGTGATCCTCCTGATTCAAATGAAGGATGAGATAATGCTGAAAAAGACCAGAAACCTACCTACACATTGGCAGTGTTCCACTCCTACAGTGTGCTGTAGTTGACCATAAATTGTTTTGTGTAGTTAAATTGGCTAAGTAGGTTGTTGCAATGTGGTGCCATTATGAGACATTCGCTTGTTTTGGGATTTGGCAGAAACCCAGTTTACATACGTGCAGAGAAGCAAAAAATAGCAGCTCCAGAATGTGTGGTTCATCTGTAGGCTGAAAGGAGAGCCATTGTATGGTTTGGGGGAAGAAAAAGCATCTCTATTTAAATAGAAGTATGTGCTGGTTTACAGAAGTGTCACCTGCAGGATCTGTATGTGCTCTTGGCCCCCAGGCCACGGGAGGTGTTTGTGGACATTGGCTGTTGGGCATGGGAGGAGGCTGTGCCTGGGGCTGGGTCATGGTGTGGGTTTAGGTACATCCTGGAAAAGGGAAGCTACAAAAAAGAGTTTGAAAGGAAGCTTCAGGAAGCAAAGAGGAAGAACAGCTTTATCGTGATCACTAGGGAGTAAGAGTAGAGAGCATGAGGAAAAAGCAAGAGCAAGAAAATTTGGCATATTAGTCTGTGCATTATATCTAGTTGAAGTCACTGTTTTCCATATAAAAACACTGATATTAAACCAGTGATAGTTCTGTGTTGTTTATTCCTAAGTTCTTATATACCTTATGGAGCGGAGCTAGATTTTCTGCAGACATGCAAGGGAAGGGTCCATTTTATACAGAGGGTTATGGATCTGCTCTTCTGCTCAAATGTCATTTATGATTGCAGTAATCATTTTCTTTGCTTCTGTTTTCTATTAAGTTCTGAAGAGTTTCGATCACACTGAAAGTAAAGCTAAACAAATCGAAGCAAGACCTTTAAACAAAGATGAAGGAGTAAATATTTGTATATCCTGCTCTCTGAACAGGTTTAGAAAGCCAAACTCCTTCTCAGTCCTTCTCATATCAATGAGACTATTCTTTCCTGCCTTGTCACAAAACTGTTAGCGTGATCAGAGGATTTTCATCTTAGAAAGCTACTACAGGAAAAGCTTCAGAACTGAATAAAGCACAAGGGAAGGGTTTGCACTGATGCAGCAGCAGTTTTTGCAAATGATCATAATGTAAAAGCCATCCTAACATGCAAGCATGGCAGTATGTACATGTCATTCTTTCAGGTGTGTTTGATTAGGGTGCTGACAGCATCCACAATAAACACCTGAAAACAGTCTCATTGGATATATTAGACATGGCAAAATCTGAGCTGACTAACCCTAATTAAATTATATTTGCTATCAGTCTCCAGCCTTGCTCCCCAAAGATTCCTTTGTCCCAGAAATTTAATTAGAAGGATCAGGACATATGGCCAAGTATTTGAATCTGCCACTGGAAAATGGATTTTGCTGAGGAATCTGATTCTTCCAATTGGGCTGGTTAGTCCACAGTGAACACCGTTGTTATCAAGGCACCAACCAAGTTCCTGAGATGTTTAGTAACAGATTATTTGAAGATAGAAACTTGCTGTGACTGTGTATTAACAGCTTTCAGGCCAGGAAAACTTACTTCAAGCTACTCCTTATTTTTTATGGTAGTTGAGCTTTGACTTAGTAA
The DNA here is from genome assembly GCA_013400675.1 of Oxylabes madagascariensis. Taxonomy (NCBI): domain Eukaryota; kingdom Metazoa; phylum Chordata; class Aves; order Passeriformes; family Timaliidae; genus Oxylabes; species Oxylabes madagascariensis. The sequence goes on from VYZR01095767.1 coordinate 90,759, forward strand.
GGCATGTTCATTGACATTGAAGAAAAATGCACAGTATAATTTGGGCTTTGCTTGCCTTTTCTTGGAACAGCTCAGAAGCGTATTTAGAAGGTGTGCTGTGGCTTCTGTGAGCCTTCCTCTTTTGCTACTGGCAGGAATCAAATCCATATCTCACTGTCTGGGGGACCACAGCTTTTGTCCGTCCCATTATTCCCTCCATGAAATTCAACATGCTGCGGAATCTGACCTGTATTTTCATGGTTCTGTCCTTTTCAGTTGCATCCCTCTTTAAAGGTTTCCCCTTTTCCTTCCTCTGCAGGGAATCTGGCGCATCCCCGTGGATGAGATCGACCGCCCGGGCAGTTTTGCGTCTCATATGAACCGCTCGATCGTGCTGCTGCTGAATGTGCTGGCACAGCTAAAGGATTACAACACCTTGCTCAAAGTCTCATCTATGCTGCAGAGGACCCCTGATCAGGGAAAGTACGAGAGATTTCTTTTAAGCCATTACTTTGTGAAGCTTTGAGTGTATTTTGTTCGCTGTGTGACTATTTTATTTAAAGCTGTTCTTTGTTTAGGGAAAAAAGTCTTCAGACAGATTCCCTTGGGAATATAGTGGAATGATGGTTAATTTTTCTCAGGATTACGATTCTAGAATGTAGCCTGGAGTTTCTCTGCATTTCTGCTGAAACTCAGAGCAGCCACAGAGGTGCTTTAGCAGGCTTACAGAGGTGGTGTGTCACGAGGAGGGATTCTCTGGAGGAGCAGAGCGCCGTGGCTTGGGCACCCTCTGCTCGCTCTTGCGTAAGAGCCGAGCGCAGCGCGGGAGGTCACGGCCCAGCATCCTGCCTTCCTGTAATCCTTGATGGCCTGAACAATGGTTATGTGCCTCTTGGCAGCTGAGGCTATTTAAAAAGCTTATCCTGTTCAGGGGTGATCTAATTTTAATTGCATTAACCTTATTTAAGAAAAAAGAAGCTATTAGTGTGAGCTATATATGGACTCGTATCAATGAGAAGACCAAAATAAACATCCAAGGAAAACACTGAAGCAACTGAGGTAAAATTCTAGTAGGTTGTCCTGTGGGAAATGTTGAAATTGGTCTCTGGCAAATGCTTAAGAAATGAAACTTGAATGATTGATGGCAATAAGTTGGAGGCATTGGAGGTTTCTTCATGTGTTTTTGAGTGTGAGTGCATATGAATTTGCATGGATCGTAGCATGTCTGGGAATATGTCACCACTTGTTCAGCGAACTTGAAGCCAAAAATACTTTGACTTTTAACTTACCAGATGAACTGGACCATAGAAGGTTTCAATTCTGTCCTAAGCAAACCCATAGCTGTACTAAAAATATTATGTTATTTGTAAGTCTAGACTGAATTCAGAAAACAAGTAATCTGACGTGTTGGATCAGCCAGTGCCAGCCATGGTGAGCTGCAATTGTTAGAGGAACTTAGAAATGCAGATATTCTGGGTGTGTCTGGTATATGCCTGGAACAACCCTGTTTTTAAAAATAGGCAGGTTTAGTTATTATTGAACTAAGGAGGAGTCAGATGTTTATGATTTGCTTTTCAGACAAAAGATAACAAAATTACCAATTTAATGTAAAATCATAGAGAGAAAATACTTGTATTTAAAATGTTGGCCTTTTGACTGAAATAGTACCCTTCAGAGTTATTTACTTGATTTCTAAGCCTCTCATCTAATTCTGAAATAGAAATTAAGTTTTCCATAAAACTTGATTAGGTGGAATTGACAGCTGAAAGTGTTTTTCTTGAAAGCAGACTAAAACATTGTTTCCAAATACACTGAAATTACAGTGCTCTAGTAAATTAAATGAAGCTACAGAGTGAATGTTTTACACATACAATATTTTTTTTTGTAATACTAACTAGGAAAAAAGGTAATAGCTCACCCATGTTTTAGCTCTAAAAATCCTGGGTTCAAAGGCAACTGGCATGATCAAAGAGAGAGGATTTGCTGATGTCCTTAATCTCACATGCACGCTTTATCCAGAACATGAAAATCACCTGAGAGTTCAACATAGCTTTGTGCAACTATAATACTCTTTTTCAAAAAAAGGATTGACTAAAAAGCTGGTATTTGAGGGGCACGGAAGGCTTGATACAAGAAGACTGTAAATCTGGTTGCCTGGTTTGGTTGCTTGGTGTCTTCCCATTTCTCCCCTTCCCTCTGTTTGTAGACAGAGCTGTCTTCTGTTTTGTTTGTGTCATCTCTGATGCTTGTGGGGAGGGGAGAAGGGAGAGAAGCAGAGCTAAACTGTTATATCCCAATACTGTTGTATTTCAGTATGCACCTGTAGATGTTTTGTTTGTTTCTTATGTTTCAAAGTTGTGTTGGCTTTTGCTTGTTTTTCTTTCAATGTCCTGGTTCTTGCTCTTAGAGTGCTGTAGGCTTTTGGCAGCTAACTTCATTTGTGCTCTCTTGCTGTGGCGCAGGAAGTACTTGCGTGATGCAGATCGCCAGGTTCTGGCCCAGCAAGCCTTTGTGCTCACAGTGAAGGTGCTGGAGGACACTCTCAACGATCTCACACAGGTGAGGCAGCCGTGCCCTTCGTGGCTGGAATTCAGTAATTAACTTTTGCAGCACTCATTCCTTCGATCTCCTGCGGCTGAAGGGCTGCATTTATAAGCATTTACTTCTAGTATCTTTGGTTTATATGCCACTGCACAGAAAATTTTCTCCCAGCGTTGTTGTTTTTTTGGTGTTGAAATTCAGTAACAAATACAGTTTTTGAAAATGGATTGCAGTAAGTTTGGTCTGACTGTCCCTTAACTTCAAATAATGGTAGATACATGCAGTGTACAAAAGCTCCATTTTCAGGTGGGGTCTGTAGGAAATTTCCTTTTAATATGAACTAAGATTCCTCTTGCAAAACAAACCCAGACAGCTTGGTGTTATATGCCTAGACACTTTTCACTGCTAGTCCTTGACAGCACTACACTCATTATTACATATAATTGTAATCTAGATTTAGTTTTTAAGAGTCATATAGAAGCTAATCAGTTTCCAGGTTAAGGGATCTGGATATTGGAGCTTTACTTGGTAAATACATTCAAGGAAGAACTTGTTCCTGAGAGTTTTCTAAGTTAACAGACTCTAGGTTTACAAATTTAATGAAAACATTGTCAAGAACACTGGAACTCTGTATATGAATTAGTTGGTTCATAAATCTGGATGTAGAAGTTGTATCGTTATCAGTTTTTGGAAGAAGAGACGATGTACTGAGGTTTCCTACCTTTGGAACATCACCAAAGTAAAGGTACAAAAAGTAAAATACTATAGCAGAGTTTTGCCTACTTCTTGATCTATTAAAAAGGTTATGTAAGAACAACAAAAGGAAAGATTCTTAAACTTGAGCTTGATCTTCAGCTGCCAAAAGAAACAGGTTTGGTTTTGATTTCAATATGTTAGGAGAAAAATTTGTACAGTTAAAACCTTAGATTTCATTTAGTTGGATCCCTTAGCATGTAGTACAGTAGTGAGGGAAAATAAACACTGTGGCTTTGGTTCAGTCTGAGCCGTTGACACGTCTCTGTGGTGTTTTCACATACTAAAATACTTCTAATTGTAAGATTTGTGGCCTGGATTAATTAATATTGAGGAACAAAAAAGTAGGAACATAGAATAAATGCATTTTCTTCAGCAGAAGCAGTATTGAAAGGTACTTGTCAATATTCATGATAGTCACAGCTGTGCTCAAATGCTTTCTGATTTCATTGATAACAGAGAAGAATGATTTATTTTATTAAGGTTTCAGAAGATCAGGGTTCCAAGTCTTCTGGCCCTGCTTCAGGAAGGATGACAACAGACGTCTCCAATAAAACTAGTGCTGAAGAGGGGAAGGATGTCCTTCCCAAAAAGCCAGTTTTATCAGATGGAGTAGTACATACTACTGAAAATGGAGTGAAGGAAGTGACCCAGGGACAAATTCCCAATGCTATGGACATACTGGAACAAGAGGATAGGAATGACAAAGAGATTAAAGAGCTTCCTGGCCCTGGTTCGATTGAGCCTATGGATCTTGATGGCTATTCCAATGACCCTGAAAAGATTGATTCTTCATGTAAACGCAGTGAGCCGGAGCGTCTGCAGTCCGGCAGGAACTCCAAGGACAGAGCCCCAGAGAGCCGGACTCCAGAACTTTCCTTGGAAGAGCTCAGCATCAGCTCTAAACACCAGCAGCAGGCAGCTAAAGGAGCAGTTCAAGCAGTACCTACAGAAGAACCTGTGCAGAGGTCAAGCAGGAAGAGGAAATTACTTGAGGATGTGGAGTCTGGAAAAACACTTCTGCTCGATGCTTATCGAGTGTGGCAGCAAGGTCAGAAAGTTATGGCCTATGACCTGGGCAAAATTGAGAAGATCATGTCTGAGACATACATGCTGATTAAACAGGTATTGTATGATTAATTGTCATTTCTCTTTGTGGCCTCAGACATGGTTTTAGGATCTAACAGGAATTGCTAAACC
>VYZR01095770.1:0-30802 GCA_013400675.1 Oxylabes madagascariensis
GCCATTGCCTGGGTCCTGTCCCTGATCACAGAGAGCAGAGACTGGGGCTGTCCCTTCACAGGAAGCTGCAGACCGTCAAGGCACCTACATCAGTGCCATGCTGTGGTGGCCCCACTGACGCTTCCACCAGGATGTGGGCCAAGACTGTGTGCCTGTTCCACCTGTAACACTGGCTACAACAACATGAGCTCCCGGCAGAGCTGAGCTCAGAGCATGCGACACGGCATCCAGTCCCCATGCTCCCTCTCCTGGGGTGAGCTGTGCGACAACACGTTCGACTGAAAATGATGCATGGATTTGTCATGCACCAGAGAGAAAACATAAAGGGGTTTAACTCCTGCACTGAGCTCTGTGGAGACCACAATAGGTTGGTTTGGAAGGTGCACAATACATCACACATGCTGCAAGAACATAATAGTGAGTACTCAATACCTCTCTGTCACTGTGCTCCCTTCCTGAGGAAGGGGCCATGGCTCAGCATCCTCCAAGCAGGGTATGCATGGCGTCTGTGGGGTGGGAAAGGCAAACCACGGGGCCCTGCAATTCAGCCTTCGTCCAGCAAAGCAAAGGCTCTTTATCCCCAAACCATGTGAATTGCCATGGCCTGCAAAACTGTTTGTGAGCTTTGCTTGCATGCCATGTGCAACTCCTCGGCTCCACACCACGCGCTGAAGTGCTGAATTCTGCCATTCCTCCTCTCACAGCTTTGATCCAGGGCTTCTGGTGAGCCAAAGACAGTAGAGCTGAACAGCTCTGCTTTGTGGTAGTCACTCCTCCTCCTAAGACCCACTCAGTGTTAAAGACTCCTGCCTCCCAGCTGTGAGGAGAGATTAATCCCAGATGATCCACATGCACCCCGTTCCTGTTTATAGCAACAGCAATCCTGGAAGGAAGCCTGCAAGCCTGGGCACTGCTGCACCCAGCAGCCAAGGTACTGCTGCCAGCAGTACTTGCTCTCCTGACTCTGCCGGGCTCCCTGACTGTCTGTGGGAACATCGAAACCACCAACACTGCATGAAACCATAATGAACAACCTCTGAGCCTCAGGTCACTGAGTCCCACCATCAAGGCAACCGGCTGACTCAGGTAGGATAAGATGATTGTACACTGAAGAATTGGGAACAAGGAGATACAAAGAATATATAGAGTCGCATCAGGATACAGAATATGAAGCTCAAAGAGTAGTTAAAACTGGACTCAACAAAGCACAGGAAACCCTTAACAATACTGGAGTATTTGAAGATCTACTGTATGTGGTTCTATCAAAGCTGCCCATTTTGGAAACAACCTGCTTTGTTCTGGGAAAGTAGCCAGCTCCAGAGGGAGGGAAGGCTGTGACTACCACCTGTTTCTCCTCCAGAAACACATGAAATTTAAGAGCTGGAGGAGAAAACCCAGCTACATATCTGAAGTATAAAGAGGGTCATCCTTCCCTCTAGTGCAACTGGACTGGGGCGTAAAACATATGCAGACTTTGCACCTGTGCTCCTGTACCTTTGTCACCTGTGGTGCGTGAAGGGCATAAAAACAGAAGACAGCAAGTTCTTTAGTAGGAAGATACAAATGGTTATTTGGGGACAGCACAACACAGACTCTTGCCCCACCACAGTACTGAGGACAGCTGTGACACGTGTGCTTCATGTCACCTCCATCTAGACATGTGGGCCAAGCCTTGTGCTGTGACACTGGGGAAATCAGGATGGTCTGACACTGGTTCTACATAGCCTGCATAAACCAGCTCTGGTGAGTTTTTATAGTCAGATCTTCTGTGAGGGAGGTGGGTGGAAAACCAGCAAACATGAAATGCTGCTAGCAAGCTTGCAATAATTTCCAGGATGGAGGTGTCTAAGCATCCTCCACACTTTGAAAATACTACATAATGCATGAATGCTTTCTCTGGCTTTACACACACTCCTCAGAGGCACAAGTGCAGCTGTTTTGGGAACACACCGGACCAAACCTGCCATGTGTCTGTTTTTTCTCAGATTCTATACAATCTGTCCATTCCTCATTCTATCCATCAGTCCTTTGTAAAAGGATTCACTCAAAACCTTACTGTGGAATAAAGCAGCTTCGTGCCCACACTGGACATAGTGGACCAAGTCCTACTAAAGCACAAGGTAAACTCACACCTGAGCACCTCTACTCTGTTGGGGTACGGAGACTGCAAATACACCATGCATGTCCAGGTGGGTCATCTGTCCTCACCCACAGGGGCTCCTTATTTGCCTTTCAATCCTTCCACTACAGACCAAGTAACAAGTCCAAAACATCCTCAAACTCCTGAATAATTCACTCATGGTTGGACCTGCTCACAAGAGGAGACTTTTATGCAATTTTAAAGATGAACACACTCCGTGGGAACAAAAACTCATCAGGGCCTCAGGTTACTGTTGCTCTGCTCCCAGGGCGAACACAAAAAACACAAAAGGACTTGTTAGCCTCACAATTCCTAAAATTTTCAGTGCTCGTGTTCATTTAATATTGAAGACCGGAGCAGCCTAAAGCTTTTTGGCTCCTGGTTCTAACGTGCTGTGATAAATTGTTCAAGTGTATTTCATGTGCCAAGAAAGGCTCTGGGTTATTTTATTAATTGTGAAAACGAAGATTAATTGGCTGGATGACATAATTTTAACTGGGGTTAGTGATGGTTAGATTTCCACATGCTTGCTTTCGACTCATTAAAGGTACTGCCCCGATCCCCCTAGCCGAGGTCCCTGAATGTGGAATCAGTGGCCAAGCAGGTTTAATTCCTGCTGTTGTCCTGTTTTCCACCTGACAAAACAGATGCAGCAGGATAACTCCCTGCTCCATAAAATAAAGGACATGCTCCATGTCCCCACTTCTCTAGTAAGACTGACTGATGACAGGCTTAGATGCACTTAATTCTTAACTCCAAAAACATGACCTAGACAGAGTTCCATTCCAGGCTGGGTACAGGCTGGCACCTGACCTGTCTGATGACCACAAGGATTCACAGAAGTGGAGAAGATAAAAGTGGGGCAACGGGAAGAGAAAGCAGGAGTGGGTTTACTTTCCCAACTGGTAATTCAGCTTGTAGCTGGTCTCATTCCGGACCTGTATTTCCATACAGGGGAGGATACCAGAGAACAGCTCCAGCAGCAGCTCCTCCTGCCACTGTGCGGGTGTTACTCAGCACCATGGTCTTGCTGAAATTGTGAGCTATGCTCAGTGTGGAAAAAAACAACCAGGCAAATAAAATCCCAACCCCCAGACAATGACTCTGCAGTGACTAAAGCTGTCCCTGTGGGGAACGTGTCTCCCCAAAGCAGAGTCCTCAGCAGGGCAGCCCAAATGCCTGTCTGCAATCACTGGTCTGGCACCCACACGGTGAGAGGAGACAGCCTCAAGTTGTGCCAGGAGAGGTTTAGGTTGAGTATTGGGGAAAATTTCTTCACCAAAAGGGCTGTCCAGCCCTGGCACCCTTCTCTGGGGGAATGGGCACATTGAACATTAACCAGTTTTCCTTGAAAACAGAAGCTAAGCTGGATACAATTAAAAATGGCAAAATTGAGCAAACTAGGTACAAATTCAAAACATCATAAAAGTTGTTACTGTTTGTTTAAAAAGAATTCAAGAACTCAAAAAGGGCTGAAATGTTCTTTCAGCAGCATTGAAAATGTCTGGAAGCACAGGGACAGTACCAGAGCCAGAGGTGTGTCAGGCAGCGAAGGGAGCCTAAACGCAGGGAAAGAACTGCAAACAGACCGGGTCTCCCACAGGCACATCCAGGCAGTGGCTGCCCAGGCTGGCTTACGTAAGGTGGAAGAGGAAGCATCGTGTGCCACCTCGTGTTGTCTCTGGAATCCACATTTTGGACAAGGGACGTTTTGTCCTCAGGTCCCCACCGCTGCAGCAAGAGGAAGNAGGTTTAGGTTGAGTATTGGGGAAAATTTCTTCACCAAAAGGGCTGTCCAGCCCTGGCACCCTTCTCTGGGGGAATGGGCACATTGAACATTAACCAGTTTTCCTTGAAAACAGAAGCTAAGCTGGATACAATTAAAAATGGCAAAATTGAGCAAACTAGGTACAAATTCAAAACATCATAAAAGTTGTTACTGTTTGTTTAAAAAGAATTCAAGAACTCAAAAAGGGCTGAAATGTTCTTTCAGCAGCATTGAAAATGTCTGGAAGCACAGGGACAGTACCAGAGCCAGAGGTGTGTCAGGCAGCGAAGGGAGCCTAAACGCAGGGAAAGAACTGCAAACAGACCGGGTCTCCCACAGGCACATCCAGGCAGTGGCTGCCCAGGCTGGCTTACGTAAGGTGGAAGAGGAAGCATCGTGTGCCACCTCGTGTTGTCTCTGGAATCCACATTTTGGACAAGGGACGTTTTGTCCTCAGGTCCCCACCGCTGCAGCAAGAGGAAGAGTTCTTGCTCTCTTTCTGTTTTCACTGAGCCAAATTTAGTACCAGTCATTGTGACAGAGCAGATACCAGACTGCTCAGGGGGGAAGGGAATAACTGAGATGTCCTAGCACTGTCACCTCGCTATGCTCCATGGCCTGATTTTATGGCAGGAGAGCAGGAATGGCTTCCGAGGATGTGCTGCAGCAGCCACACCATGGCTTGTGGCCCCAAATACCCGTGGTCATCTCCCCTTTCTGTGCAATTTGGGTGACCCACAGCAGAACTCCCGGTGCTGTCTAAACTGAAGCAACTAACACAAAGGCCTCATGACAGGAGGTGTACAGGAGAGGGTACCAAGTAACGAGCAATAAAAAGGAAAAAGCAAAAGAGGCTTCAAGTTGCACCAGAGGAGGTTCAGGTTGGACTGAATATTAGGGAAAATTTCTTCATAAAAAGGGCAGTCAGGCTTTGAACCAGGCTTCCCTGGTAGTGGTGGAACTATCATCCCTGGGAGTGTTTGAAAAACATGTGGATGTGGCACTTGAGGACACGGCTGGGTGGTGGCTTTGGCAGTGCTGGGTTAACAGCTGCACTTGATGATCTTAGAAGGTTTTTCCAACTCTAAGGATACCACAGTTCTGCGATCTATCAAGGGTCACCAAGTCACACTGCACCAACACACATGCTGTGCACAACAGCGCAAGCAGCAGCAGACAATGTACCAGGTGCTCACTTGACGTTCACTAATGCAGCATATTAAACGTGGTAATCCCAAAATAATGAGCATCTGACAAACATGGATGCAAGGACCTTCCCAAGGCCTAATAATGAGCACTGCAGACCTGCCTCACTGCTGCAAGCTCCAATTCCCATGACATACTGTTGTGTCCACATGTACTCTGTTTCCCAGCCTGAACTGTTTACTAAGGTTGAGACTTCACCCAAATGTGAGTTCTCTGACATGAATGTGACTATTTCTTTAAATTAGGTCTTTGGCTGTAAAACTTGAGCCTGGAGACCTCCTGCAGAGATAAAAATTAAGTGTAAGAAGTGCATACCTTTCAACTCCAGGGCTGAAGTACCCCCTTTGCAGCTCATCTGTCCCACAGAGGTGCCACTCAAAGAAACAGACTCTCTGTTTCTACCTGAGGTACAGAGAAAAACCTTAAAAACCCTAAAATAGCACTCTTAGTCAGTGTGATCAAAGTACTGAGACATAACACTGCCTGGTGCTTTTCTTTTGGGATCTGCGCCTCTAGCCAGGAAGCATCCAGGGGTATTTCAAAGCTCTTTCTCTAAAGAAATGTTACTTTCTGAAAGTGAGGAACTTTGGCCCCAGTATAGATATGAACATGCAGGAGCTAGCCAGCTACATAAGGATGTCACTTTATTTGCTAAACCAGAATTCTAAAGAAAAATCTTGCTTTTAATATTTTAGCAACTCCTCTTTTGTCAGGCTCTGATATTTCTGAAGCTATGTTAAGCTAATCTGCAGCCTGATAGTGCCAACAGCCTCCCAGCAGAGCCGTGTGGTCACACCGGGTGGGATGATCCAGTCTAATACGTATTGCTGCAACTAGGAGGTCTGGCCACCCCTCCAACCACTACCACACTGCTGCTGCCTTTAAGATCTAAGATCTCTTATCAGAGCCAGCCCAACACAGACTAACCCTGAGGTAGCTATAGCAAAGATAGATTTCACAGTCACAGAATCTCAAACTAGTTTGGGTTGGATGGGACCTTAAAGCTCATCTCATTCCACACCCCTGCCACAGGCAGGGACATCTCTCACTGGACCAGGCTGCTCCAAGCCCCATCCAAGCTGTTTTTTCTGCTGGATTTGTAAGCTGAAGTGACACATATGGAGACACAGCACACGCTAAAGCTGCTGGAAGGGCAAGAAGTGACGAAGCAACAAGATCTGGTGCTGTGAGTTTGAAACAGCTCTGCCAACACCTGATTCTATTAGGTATCCTCCCATTACTGAAGCAGTACAAACAAAAGTATGGAAAATCATCTGACAGCACAGCCCACACAGCCCAGTCCTTTGAGTAGGGACATCAAGAGAGGTGTGGAAGGCATGAGGTGACTAACTAGTCCCTCAGGAGGAGAATGAGGTGAATGCTCTGGAAACAACACTGCTTTGTGTGAACTGGGGTATTTCAATGCTCTCCAAGGAAAACATGCTGAACAAGGTTATAGCACTTGAAACCTGGTCTGAAAAATGCTTGTTCAAAAGCCTGTGCATGAATATTTCATAATCATTGATTCCAATTTCCAAACAAAGCTGCCTGTAAATAATCTACATTCTGAGGCTGACTTTTCTGGCTTGCACACCACTGCAATAAAGGCCTTGTGATGGGAATACACGGAACCTGGATTCCTGCTCACTGTGCTACAGGTGTGCTGGCTTTGTGGGGCTAAAGGTGGCAAACACCATTACAAGCAGCCAAGCACACAGCCAGGGCACAGAACAGACACAGGGCAGAGGAACCAGCCACTATTTCAATCCAGAAATACACCGAGGAGTTCAGAAGTGCTCAAAGGGAACAAAAGACAGCAGTGTTGTTGCTATTACTTTCTGCTGTCCTAAGACACACAATACACAGGAGTGCAACAGCCAGGAGAGGAACCAACTTGTGTGCTGAGCAGCTGAGAGATGGAAAATATCTCCTTCCAGCACTTTATCTGCTTCAGCATGTGCTGGCTCCAGGTGTGCTGCTCAGCCCCACCTGCCCTGCCCTGCCCTCCCCAGTCATGTGCCCATAGGAACCAGACTGTTTCATAGGGATCCCCAGGTGCATGCTTTACTTCATGTGATGCATTCAAAAGCAACATTTGATCCTAAAGATCCCTAAACGTTACTGGCCAGACCCTTCAACCTGGCCACATGCCACAGCTGGGGCTGCCCAACATTCATGTGACACCCAAAGCAGTTAGAAAAGACAGCTCAGTGACATACAGTTCGTAGTTTTGGTCTTCAGTCTCTTGCTGCACTGACAGCTCCTCCAGAGTTGCATCAATATCCAGCTGATTTGTCTCCAGCTGCCGTAGCAACGTCTCCCTCTGAGGAAAGGAAAGCAAGCTGGGTCTGAGCAGAAGGGTCACTGTAACAGATCTCTGCACTGAGATCCTGTGTCACCACTTTACCACAGCCACACATCCAACAGGAGCCCTGACCCTGATCATGGTGTTCATTTAAATGCAGAGCACAAAGGGAAAGTGAATAAAAAGTAGATAAACCATAAAGTCTGTGTGTAAGAAGCACCCTGTTCTGTGAGCTGTTCTCAGCCATAAATCAATAATGTGTTATTTCAGACACCACAGCACCAGTTACATTTGGAGAAAGGATTCAGCTCCTGCAGAGATCAGTCATGCAACCCATTCACTCAGGCCTTTGATTTTCCCTGTGCTAAATCGGCTCCTCTGGGAGCAGGATCCAGCTGATGCAAAGCCTCCCAATATTTTTCTTTTTGTTGCCAGGGTAGATGAGGGAGCACAACCTGCCAACTTAGTGACATTTCAGAAGTCCTTGCCCATCTGCCTCGAGCTGCTGTTCCACAGATGGGGGACAGACATCCTAACCCATTTTCAATGGGAAATAAAGTGAGTTGACTGCACTAATGTAATCCAGGACTGCTCCACTCAGTCCTTCCTTTCCCACTTTTCCTACAGAATTCAAACTAAAACCTCAGCTGAGGGTAAGGGCTGGCTTAACAGACTCCCTCCTCCTGACATCCAGACAGTAGCAAGGAGAGATCAATAACCACAGGCACAGCCAGCTCCCTCAAGGGCTGCAGCCCTGCAGGGCTGACACAGCATCCACTCCTGCAGAAACATCATTCTGGATCCCCTGGACAAGACTAGAGCTTCAGTGGTGCAAATCCTGCCTCACAGCCCCAGCCCCTCTGCTCAGCTGGCTGGCACACAGCTGGGCACTGGCCATGCCAATCAGCTCCCCTCCCAAATTTTGAAGTTTTGGTGTCAGAAGCCATGATGTTCAGCGCCTGAGAGCATCAATCCTCCCTCTCCCACCGCCTATGCACTGGGTGGCACAGAAGCAGGGCCAGCTTATGCTGAATTGGGCTGGTGACTCTCAGCCCTGCACAGGCCCCATTACAGCAGGTCTGTCGTGCCACAGGCTGCATCCCTGCCTAGGCAGGAGGACATGCAAGAGAAACCCAGGCTTCCTCCAAACTGCCAAGGTTTTTACTTTGATAACTGCCTTATCCTCCAAGTACATTTCAGCTTTGCTCTGACAAATATTTTTGGAGGCGAGCATCAATAACCATGGTGAATTCTTAATTCTCTATCTGATAACACCTGAACTCACTGCAGAAAGATCCCATCAGGTTAAAAGCCCAAAAGGAAATCTTATTACATAATTCCCAGAATAAAATCCATCTGAGAAGACAAACATTTGCATGAAGCGATGGTGTTCAGTCTCTACATGCACATGCTGCTGGCATTATGGTTTCCTAGATGTGACAACTTTAAAGTTGTCAAGACACTGCACAGGTTTGAAGAGCAATTAACTCATCTGGCTGACACAAACCACACCAACTGCTGTGTTCCAAAGAACGATCACAGCTTAGCCTGAGTCCTCCACGGAGCAACTGATTTATATTAAATTCTACTATGACTGAAATCAGCAGAAAACATTTAGGTAATTTTTATTTTGTACTGTAAGACTAGGTGATTCATCACAGCTGATAACCCTCATTTACGGGAAGACACAGCCCTTCTTGAAATTTAAGGGCTTCTGTGGTCACTTAAGCTAATTTACTGCTTCCAAGGCATGTAGTCTTCATGTTTACCTTTGCCATTGTGTTAAGAGCTTGGAGAAATTCCTCTTTTCTTTGCTGAGTAATTTTTATTCATTATTTTCAAGTGCTCTCTGCAGACGGAAACTTGATTTCAATTAACATGTATGCATGGAATTACGAAGTCATTACTTAATGCCAATTCTGTTATTGTCATTTACAGACAAGAAAGATTCAGCAAAATATGCTATTTATATTTAAAGTTGCTAGACTAATCAGAAGTACCAATAAGGACTTCAAATTCTAGATTTTAGAACTCAAGAAAATCAAGATCTTGGAAGTAGTAGATATCATAATTTTATATTATTCATGCAGTATAAGCAAAAATGAGACAAAAAAGGGCAAGTCTGCTGCTTCTTTGTCCCCAGTTTCCTAAGACAGGTGAAATACATGCTGAGCAAATCAGCTGAACAAACAGAGACAGAAGGACTACTGCTCTCTGGTGCTTACCTTAGGCTCTTTGATAATGACTTTAATTAGGCTTGTCTATTAAACAAGTGGTGTGCCTTGCCTTACACTTTGGCACTGAGACGTACACGAGTTTTATTTATTTCAATTTTCACAGATCACAATAAATCAAGAACATATATTTAATAAAGAGAGAGTTGCAATCAATTTTGTACAAACTCATCACTACTAACAAACTTCCAAATACGCTTAAAAAATATATTCTATTTTACCATGCTGGTTATTAAAATATTAAAGAAACAGCTTATTTTTTGCAACGACCCAAAAGAAGGGAATAAATCATGTGCTAGAAACCAGTGCTTTGGCTGAAAGCCACTTGCAAGGGCTTCCTGGGAAAAAGCAAATTTCAGCTGTCTGCAGAATCCTGTTTCCTTCCAGCACAGTATCTGGCAGCCTGGGTGACCTGATCCCATTTGTGGGCCATCAGCAATACCTACAGCTAAACTGCATCCTCAGGGTTGCCAATCCTGCCCCTAGAAAGGAACTGATAAATAATTGAAGAGCTCAAGCTGACAGAGAGAAGATGCTCTGTACTGGTGGTATGGATTTCAGCCCCCGCTCCCTCCATGGAAGATGCATGACTGTAAACTGAGCACAGGAATGTGCCACTGAAAACCACACACTGACCCCAACCCTGCTGAGGAACAGCCTGGGACCTCAGATACATCTGGACCACTCTGCCCTGGAAAGCTGTGGAGGGCAGGCTGAGGGACACAGAAACCTCTGAGGCTGATTAAATCCTATGTGCATTTCATACCAGGCAGCATCCCTCTCCTTTAATCCTGCTCTGCTCCAAGGGGAAAAGCTCCTTTCTAGAGCCTGGTACTGGCAAAAATCTCTGAAGGGATAAAAAGAACCTTCAGGAATTAAGTCTAGATGTGATTTTCCTACAAATTTCAGCTCATGCTGTACTGGATGTTGAACAGCGTCAGCCCTGGTCCCTGTGCACTCCAACACAAGGCTCCCAGTGAGTATCTGGGACCAGTGAAGTGCCCCAAGGCAGCTACTGTGGAGCAGCATGAGGCCTGCTCATAAACCTCTGGCACAAGTGCAAGGGGCACTGGAGAAATCAATGCAGCCCATCTTGGGTGAAGTCTGACATCAAGTAAAGCCCCAAAACCTGGGTGGAAGCAACCAAAAGCCTCCAAATATGCAGTGCAATAAACCCAAATATTTCACCAGCAACATGCTGGCAGATTTCAGTCTTCTCCACTGAGCAGTAGGTTGGATTTATAGCTCAGATTTCTACAACCTCCTCCTCAAAAAATTGTTTGACTTGTCTCATTGAGGTTTTATACATTCAATTCTCTTATCCTGGTTCTTTCTGCTCTGCAGCCTGAGGGCCTGGTAACATCCACTAATACATCTCAGCTCCTTCTGAACTGGCATTTCACTCGGGATTATTTATATAAAAATACACAGAGACACTTCAATTACTGGTGAGAGATAATCAAGATCAACCGCCTGGGTTTTTCCCATCAAATAGAAAACAATGACATGACATCATATGTGCCCTCAAAAAGCACAAGCTATTGATTCCAAAGGACTCCCCCAGGATCACCTCAAAAGCTGATCTAGAGGCCCACAGATGAGAATCTCACCCTTCACAGCCTTTGCCCTTCCCTCAGCCCTCCCAAGAATCCTCAGATACGAAGAAAATATGAGACTGGATCCATGTGAACAGGATCCAAGCACACATATCTCAAATTTAATGCTCTTTACCATTAGGGCAAAGATTTTCAGCAAACAGAGTTTCCTGAACTACTCAGATAATGGCCAAATCTCTTCTCATCTGAGTTCTAACTGAACAGAACTGAAATCCAAAGTTTAACAAATGTATGTATTTTACATTTTTGACTTGGTAACTGCATCACTGGATGCCATTTTCATGCCAGTGAAAATGGAGCCCTTCTCCAGAGGTCAGCGTTGGGAACTCAGCACAGCTGACCTCTTGCAACCAGATACATGCTTAAGTTAGTTACAGGCACCAATGTTCCGACATAATTTTGTTATACCAACTCTAATGAAAACAAGAATGTACTCAGGATCCTTTAACAGCAAACGAAAGCCCAAATACCAAGTTCCTGCCTTAGAGAGGAAGCAAATCCAATCTGTCCCACACACCCAACACATAAGGATAACATCCCTGCCTTACCTGCAGCTGCAAGAAGGGGATGTTGAAGAACTTGTGCAAGTACTTGAGGCCAAAGCTGTTCTTCATGGAAGACTCAGCATAGCGGAAATAGGAGGAGCCAGGAGGCCTGTGCCAAGCAGAGAGGAGAACACTGTAACCAACACACCCTGCAGATCCTGCACCGGACTTGAATTACGCACCAGGAGCCACCCCACAAGCCAGCCCCCCACGCTCAAATGTAGCCCAGGGGGTCATTCTGCTTGGACTCATTATTTTGTGTGCATCCAAAATTCACACTGAAGGGTGGCAGAAGGTGGCTGTTGCTGTGTGACAGTGTCATGTGCCTGCCAGGCTAAGAAATACTGTCATGTCAGAGCACTGGGATATTGATTTCCTGAACTGGGGATTCACAGCTTTACAAGCTGTTCATTTCACAGTGAAGTTTTTGTTTTAAAACCACAATCAAACCGACAAAAAACATACATAGAAATTAATTTGTAAAGAAATTATTTCATCATGGATAAAGTCTTAAAACTGACACCATTTCTTTGTGCCTGACACAGGCATAAACAAATAAGAGATTAAGAGAACGAGAAAAGTACCTTAAAAACATAAAACTACATAAAAAGGTACAATCTACTGAATCTTGACCAACAAATAGTATTTTATATCACATAACAGAGCACTTCAGATCCCTGCTTAAGGGAAATGTTTGTCTGGCTGGTGAGGGACATGTGACTTGGCTGTGCCCCGCAAGTGCTGTGTGGGGGATGCTCAGAGGCAGAGCAAGGACACAGCTGGCCTGGCTGGCTCTCGTTGTAGCTCAATCACTTGGAGCAGAGAACAGCTGTGCCGTGGGGAGAAGATTCTCTCACAGGAGAAGGACTATCTAGAAAGAAGACAACTTGTTGGGAACAGCACTTCTAAAAGGCACGTGCTGCCAGGCACTCCCTGTTTCCAGGAGCATGGCAAACGATGGCCCGTGACGTCAGCAGATGCTGCTTGTGAGACAATGAGAGCTCTGGGTGCCAAAGGCAGATGCAGGACAGAGGACACAGGTGACATGGATGTGAAACACAGCAGTGACACGGCTACTGATGGATGACGGCAGGCAGCAGCTGAGGCCTGCTGCCCGGCCCGGTGACCTCTCACCTGTTCAGGTTGTCAATGAGGTCCCGCACATCGCTGGGCAGGATGACCCGGTGCTCCCCCATGTCCCGGTAATTCCCAAGCACACACACCGGAACGTGGGTCGGCACTTTAGGAAGCTCCCTCAGAATATAGTTAAATGTCCTTCATCAGAGAGGAGAGAGAGAGGCAGATGAGACTGTTAGCAGTTTCATGACAAATCATAAAGAAAATAAAACAAGAAATTTTCTTCCAAAAGTCTTCCAAGCCTGTGGCTTCTTTACACCGTCAGAGAAATACATTAACCCGCAATATGTCTGGATGATTCTTCATTTAAAAACAACTTCAAAAGCTCAATAATCCACTTTCACCAGAACCTTCATGTCTCCTACAGCAATCTAAGTCCTGCAAAATGGTGTGAGGTCAGCAGACGGAAAGGATTCCCTCCCTTCAGCTGTTCATAGGCTCACTGGTCCACACCAAACCTCAACATCAGCCTAAATATAAAGCACGAGATCTCACCCCCTCCTCTTTCCACTATGGTTTCCTTATCTCTCTCACTCACCTCAGATGTGCCAAATCAACAGTTCATTACTTCTGTAGATTCATGCAGCCTGGGGCCTCTAAATAATCCTTACTAATACCAGTTCCTTGGGAATTTCTCACTAGCATCCTCCTTTCCCTTGTGCTCTGGGGAGCATGGGTTTGCAACATGCACTTTGCACCTGTCATAGCACTAATTATCAAGCCTCAGCCAGCAGCACGTCAGCAATTGCAGCACACAAACCACTGGGACACTGCTTGTTTGGAACAAGTCCAAGAGAAGAGCATATTTAAAGCCATGTCACAAGATAAAGCTTTTAATTAAAGGATACAAGCTTACTTCAACACATTAGGCTGGTTATCAGCTTCCAAATCCAACTGGGAATCTGGAAATTTGGAAGTCATTTGTTTAACTAGAACAAGGGAGAATCACATGGTACCAGTAAGGTTCTCTTACCACTGCTTGGTAATGTCAAACATCATCACTACACCATTGCAGTTCTTATAGACATCCAGGAACTCTGCATCCAGAGCCATTTCTGATTCTGCCTGAGGAAATAAATGCAAAGAAGAGTAAATAACTGGATTCAACTTCAGGTTGATAGAGAACACAATGGATACAGTACTGACTGGGCAAACTTCCTAAAGTGACAACCACTGTAACGAGTACCCACGGATTCACACCATTATTATTGAAATAAAATACTTGGTGGTTCCCAGCTTCCATTTTCCATAGGAACAGGATGTGAAGCCCCTGACAGTCCCTGACAACACATGCTAAAACCCATCCCTGTCCTCTACCCTGTGCTCCCAAATCCTGTGCTCGCAAGAGAACTCCACACAAACCACAGAATGGAGGTCAGAGGACACAGCTCCCATTCCATCTTTTTCCTGACCCAGATATTGGCTCTACTCCTAATGTGTCCAAAAGCAGGAGGCAGTTTGTCCCATGGAGGGCTGACAGGATTAGAACCCCACTGGCTTTTCATCATTTGGACTCTGCATACTGCTAAGTCCAGACAGTACCGGTCCCAGTTCAGTCTCCACAGTCCCAGCTCAGTCTCCATGGCTCCTGCTGGAATTTGGTGCCCCTGGAACAATTCTCAGTCATTTCCCAGGAGCGGAAAATGCACCCACATTTGCAAAGGAAGAAGCAGCTGTGGTAACTGTTCTCATAAAGGCTTTTCTCATGTGAGAATATTTTCAGGAAAATTCTCCTCATCTGATCCTGAGCAGATGGGCACCAGTGGGAGTGTAACAGCCCAGCTCCGAGGAGTGGCCAGAGCAGGGCACCAAGTCACATCTTCAGGACCCACAAGAAGGCCGTGACAAAAGGAGTTTCTGCCTCTGCCCACAGGCAGACAGGTACAAAGCAGCTGAGCAAACATCTAGGGCACAGTCATTACCAGTGACAGAATGGAAAGCAGCAGGGATGCTGCAGTCAGGGCAGAGGCAGGGCTGAAATGCACAGAGCAAAGAATGAAAAGCATCAATGATCCCACTGTCCCTCATCCACCTTCCAGGCTGGCCTTAGAGCAGGAACAAATATGGAACTTGCTCCCCATGGACCAAAAGTGGACAAGAGGCCTCAGACCTCTGAATTCTAGGTGACTCACCTCCTGAGGGTCATTCTCCAGTTTTAAACCATCTCCTCGTTTTTTGCATTTTCCTTAAAAAGAATTATAAAAAACATAAAAAGCATTACACTGGGCAAAGAACTGGAGGATGGGTCTGGATAGGTGCACAGCAGTTTGAACACAATCTTAAAGCAGACTCTACTTCTACTGTAAGCCTGGGGGATGAGGAGGGGTGGGATAGGTATGCCGTGCTGAAGAATCCCAGCTAATCTATTCAAAAACAAACAGTAAAGCAACCCAAAGACAGAACTTACGCAAGAAGAAATCCAAGAGAAATCAAATAAACTGTGGGAAAGGAGCTGTGGAGATGGAGAGACAGCCTACATGTGCTCCAAAGGCCAGAGCCAGAGGGTCAGGTCTGGTCATCACTAGTGAAGGTGCAGAAAAGAAATCCTCCAGAAGCACCACTCAAAGCATACAAAAATAAGCCAGGAAGCAGGTACAACTCTGATTAGGCTCCCAGTGTGCAAGAAGTGCAAGAAGCAACATGCCTAAAGTTTGTAGAAAACACTAGAAAACCACTATAGAGACTTGCCCTGCAGTCCCACAGTCATGGTCCCACCTGCAGCAATCTATAGGTTTCTCTGCAACTCATCTGCTTCCTCTAAGGCTGTTAAAGGGCAGCCCCCGAGGTTTCACTCTTTCCTTAGATCTTAGGGAAGCATTTTCTGACATTTTAAAGTATCACTGGCATTTAACTCAGCACCCCAGAAAAGGAGTGTTTTTAAACTTCAGCCTCCCTGAAACCTTTGGGTCAAATCAGTTACACACTAACTGTGTTTCCAAATCTTATAGCCTCGAGTCTCAGCAGTGAGGTGTATCGGTACCTATGATTATCAGAGTGGCCATCTGCTGACATGACTTTCTGGTGTAGACACTTGGCTCTAAGGATTGCCAGGAGTCCCAACATCTGTCACCTACTGCCAAAGAAGTTTAGTGTGGACACACCATGAAAAAATCTGGCCTCTTGTTCAAACTGAATGTTTTGAGTTTCCAGATTTTTATCAATGATAAGCACTGCACAAAGAATACCCCTGCAAGATCAGGAGTTATCAGGACAGACACTGAGTATCTCCCAGATGTTACTGACAGCAGTTAAGTACTTCTGAAATAACTTTGTTGTGTATTTTCTTAGTCTAAATAATGAAGAATTAACTAAATTATACTGGCGCAGTCTTGGAATTCCTTCTCATCACTTCTAGAAATTTCCTGTGTCACTGACAACAGAAGGTGTTGGCAGCTCAGATGCATGTGCAAAAACCCTCCCATTGACTCTAAAAGACTCTGTAACACTGAGGACCAAAATAGCTTTCACCAGCTCTTAACTCTGCTGAATCACATGTGGAATTCAGGGTTCTGCCAGATGCTGCATGTGAAACAGCGTTTGTTCTTCCTGTACACAGCTCAAGGATAAATAGTAAGGAAATAAAATTATTCAGAAAACCTTTAACACTGCAGGCTACAGCAGGTGGTTCTGGTGGGTGCTTCTGTACATCACTGCAAAATGTTTGCCCCACTCATGTCATTTTACCGCTGACATCTGAAAGTAGCAGAAATATTAATCCTGATCCCTCCTCATTTGGGCAATGTGTTCCCCTGAGGGATCCAAGTATGGGCTCTGATTCTTCCCCATGCAGCTGAAGGTGTGGGATGTCTAGGCCATGCATGTCTTTTCCCACTTCAATTCAATTCATTTCAAGTCAGTGACATCTGTGTGGCTTCTCTGAACATCTAAACATTGCTATTTCTGCAGTCATTGCTAAATTATACTTGGCATGACCTAAATTTCTAGGTATTAGAAGAGAAGCCCAAGCAACCACAAATACTCTCCATCACTCCTCCCATCCTGAGCAATCAAGGTGTCTGTCTAACCTGGGCACATTTACAGGAAATGCTTTGAGACAGAACATACAACTCGCACACCTCTCCCTGCTCATGGTTTTCTGTGTGTATCCAGAGGAATGAGTAATATTCTCACAGGCTGCTCATCACTGCTGCAAAGGAGGTCACCTCAAAGGAGTCATAGAGCTGAAAAGCGCATGTGTGTACAGATTCATGCACAGGCTCTATTTTTGGAATCCAAACTGCAGGATGAACCAGACAAAGATAAGATCTATGCAGTGAAAAGATGTAATTCAGCCTGTAAAGGCAAGGGCACAGTGAGGATTGTGTCACTGTATGTATGAGGTCCAGATTTGGAGGTTATATTGATGTGTAATGGAGGAGCTTCAATCAGAAAACATGGGCGTTTGTGCTGCAATGGCTCAGGTCTTCTTCCTAGAACGATGGCTGCTCCTCATTTACAGGCATAAGAGCAACACTGGCACTAAATACACTTGGCAGCAGTGCCCTGGAGTCTACAGAAAAGCTCCTACTGGACACTGAGGTTGTGATCATCACTTGAGTCTCTGCAGCAGTGTGTACCATCAGTTTTGCTGCAGGATAGAAGAATTCAGTACAGTTTGAAAACAAATACTGTCCACCGTGCAAGGGGGCTGCTTCCCTTCACCAGTCAAAACTACACATCTGGAATATGTGCATCCCTTCTATTATCTAACTTGGGACATCTGAAAATAAAAGAAATAAATTCTGATCTTTCCTTCTTCTTGGAGCACACGTCTGGGAGGCAGAGGGGTGAAGGTGCAGCAAGGAGGAAAGGAATCTTCAATACAAGGGAAAGCATTGGTCTATCTTGTGGGCAACAGAAAAAATTATGATTTGATGCCTTCAATCATGTATCAGAAAATATGTGGGAACCAAAGTGGCAGAAGTTACAAGACAGGAATTCATAAAAGTTCCTGAATCCCCTGCATTCAAGCAGCTTCTCTGCATTCAGAATCTGTTATAGCTTTATGACCTGCAGCAGTTACACAACTTGCTGCAAAGCCAGAAAGATGAGTCAGGACTGTGACTTTTGCTAAGAGAGATCTTTCCTGTGCTCTGTCAGTTCCAAGAGCAGCAAAGAAGATGGTATTTACTACACACGCCACACAATATCCAATACAATCCACGGCTGGAGGCAAGCTCATCTTGGGAAGATTTTAACAAATGGCAGCTTTCCAGACATGATCCCAGCTCCCTGAGCAGGCCCAAGGAGAATGCAGCAGGCAGGCAGCAAGAAGGAAGTCTGGACTCCAGGGAGTCTGCACATTTAAAAAAAGAATCCCAAATAGTCAAGAACAAGCCAAGAGGAGCAGCACAGTCTGACAGCTGCCATTCCCCACTACCTCACCACACTAACCAACCTCACAGCTTTTAAGCTTTCACAATAAACCTCCCTACATTTCTAAATTATCATCTGGATGCTAAATAACCAATGCCAAGCTAAGTCATTGTCCAGGCAGGGCCAGCAGAGAGCTGCCTCTGCATCCCGGTGGATTCTGGAGGGAAAACCCATCAGAGGGAAACCATCCGGGCATTGCTGAACCAGCAAGGACAGGGAGCACACCTCTGGGAGAACCAGGAGAAACACCACTCAGGAAAATCACCGTTAACTTCAGCCCAGAAATGTACATCAAGTTTTCAGGATGCAAGTCCTGCAATTCTCCCCAGCCCCCTGTGACTGCAGAACAGCAGCACTGCTCAGTAAGGGAGAGCCCAAAGCTGCTTCACACAACTGAAGCTGAAAACTGCAGTTCATGGATGCACCTGTTAAACTATAACTCACATCAGGGCTTTCAACACAATTTCCCACATCACTTAAACAGCGGTCTCCGAATTTTCTCTGAAAATGAAATGGGGAAACGCTGGCAAAAGAATTGTAGCATGGCAAATTTCATGTCAGAATGCGTGTTCAGAACATGCATTTTTCGACCGTTTCAAATCCAGCCTGATAAATGCAGTGTTCTGCCCAACTCCAAATATGCACACGAGTCAGGATCTGGTAGGCAAGGGGAAAAAAACAAGGAGGATCAGGTCTTGTCAGCACTATGCTACAGCAGCACTGGATACTTTACTACTGCAAGTCTATAGTCCAGTGTGGCTCTCACCCAAAGCATCACGCAGGAGGATTTTTTGTCCTAAGCATACAGAAGGAAAACAAAAATGTCATAACATTAGGATAAAAGTTAGATATGAGCAAGCTCTTAATGCGTAATATGAATATTTTCCTAAAGTTATGCTTATCAGGAATCCACAATGCTATGGCAATAGGAAAGGATTTGATTTCATTAACATCATGATGATCTATTTTTACACTGCACTGATTGAGCACAACTGATTGCAAAAAAACATGTATCTGTGTTCCATAAGTATGGCTCTTAACAGAATGAGTCTTATTTCAAAAGAATATAAAGTGAAGGGAAGACAGTCCTTTAAGATTTCCAACATAGGCTCCACTGTCAGAAATTAAAGCAGGACCAGAAGAGCTGTTATCAACATCTGTGTATAGCACATCCCATCCCCTTCGCCAAAAAACCAAGTCTCTAGTTGAGAAGATGAATCTGCTCAGAGAAGCTATTCACAGAAATAAATGCTGGAACCACATGATTCCCAAATTAAATGTCTATCTATTCATACCAAAGCTGCAAGGCAGCGAGAACACAGATGTTTTGCTCAGATTCCAGCCCTCCACTTGTTAACCCACAATCCAAAAGCCAAACTGCAATCAGACTGACTTCAGCAATAACTCCGGCCTAAGCAAGGTTTTGTCTACCCTATGAAAACTGGAGCTTAAATACTAAAAAGATGAAGTGCTCAGGATTTTCGTTTGAAGTTCCTGGCTCAAGTTCACCCTGAAGGCTCCATTAGGTATCTGAACTAGAGGTGCTACTGCTAATTTCTTTTTTCCCCTATTTCGAATACAGTTCAGCTAACATGAAAAATGACATTTCTCCTTTTCCCACTCCCTATTGTACTTTTAGTTTTTGGTGTAACACAAGTGTAAGTTGCACAGGTGGTGCCTCTGAGATGCCATTTTGCTGAAGAATGCCTGGGAGCACAGATTCCAGCCAAGGCTGCAGGAAAGGTAGCACCAGACAAAACATCAAAGTTTGTGTTTCGATGACTGTGGTCAACAAATTTGACAGACACCAAACAAGAAGCATCACTCACCGAGCAAGAGCTGCTCACCTGTGCAGCTGCTTTCCTGACCACATTCACACACTAAACCAGGAGCCTGGCTGGTACTAAACTGCCACAGTACCGATAGTCTGTAGCTGCACAGAGAAATCTGGCTATAATAAGAAACCCAATTTGGCTCCCCTAGTTCGATAAACAAGTCCCTAGGCGAACAACCATAGGATAGATTCAGACTCAGAGACCTCAACCAATCCCTTCCAACCCTAAATGCAGATGTATCATTGGCCAGGGAGCTGGGTGGTGCTAAGGCCCAGACCAATCAGTTGTCTAGATCCGAGAGGTTTGAACTTCCTACACAGGACAGTTCCAAACAATAAAACAGGCTGTTCGTCTTATGATCAAGAGGACTCGAGTCATGGTTTCTGTTTTCAACCTACGACCGCATGTAACACTAAATACCTCTTAGAAGCCAAACAACATCTGCATTCAGGGCTACAGAACGGGCTGTAGAGATTTACATCTAGATCCCAACCCTTTCCAGGAACAGATCCCACTGCATCCCAGTTTGCACTGCATCCAGACTGTGTCTTCACAGATGTTATGGGGTTTGGTTTTGCCCTTTACAAACCAAAATTTATTCTCTGACAAAAACTGAAAACTAATGAAAAATGTATTTATATATCATAAAATTTTCCTTGGCTCAGCATTTGGAAAAGGTTTTGGAATGCACACACTGCATTTTCTGTCCTCTTTCATCCTTCCCTCCTGCCTACATTATCCACTGCAGCCACGGTTTTACCAATTTAACAACAGAATGCCTTCACAAAAACAGCTCAATGAGAAGTTTTATAACCAGAACAAAGAACTCAGAATCTGTCTAAACATACAAGAAACCATAAACGGGAGAAGGTGAAGTTTATTCTAAAGCTCCAAGAATTGGAATACACAGAGCAGCAGGCACTTCATCTGTCATAAGCACGTGGAACAACTGCTTCTGAATGCTGGGTCTGATCTGAAGCTCAGATTCTAGGTACTGGGTTCTAGCATAGGGGACTCACCTCTCCTTCCCTTATTCTTTCAGGAAGTGAGATAATAAATACAGATTCTTTTAAAAGCAGAAGTAAGCAGGTATTTCTGAATTCCATGTAAGTTTTTAATTAAGATTGAGAAAGAACAATGCATCTCCATTAGAAAGAAAGTTCTAAATCTTACCTTTGTCCACTACATCCCAGACTTCAACTTTCACAATGTCATCAGTAGCTGGAAGCACAATAGAATACAAAGGGTTAGAAGGTTTCAGTAAAACACACATGACTTAGAGAGCCCAACCCAAAGCCATGGAGGAATGTCATAGAAACGTCAAAAGAAAAGCAAATTCTGTGCAAGAAGAAAACCCAACCATAAAAAGGCAGTGAGCTGTTGAAGGTGCAAGCTGTTCACCAAAACCATGCTGTCTAAAGAACTTCATAAATACTCTTAGTCACATAAAGTGATGTCTGGATTTTCTTGCTGCTTCATGTAGGTTTGAAGCATGTTGTAAGTATTTTGTGTAGACTCTTTTCATAACATACAGAGGTTTTCAAAGTCTTTCAAAAAAGATAAAAATCTAATTTTGAGGATATAGTCTGGTTTATAAACAAGGCATACAACTGGCAAAAGGAGTACACACTTAAGAAAGATTAATCATGGCATTTCCATGTAAACATGACACCCAGTGCAGACAGTCCTGCAGCTGTAGAAACCCATTCTCTCTGCACATTTCCAGGTGCATTTTGTGAAAAATAAGGTCTCACTAGCAATTTTGCTTCCTATTAAGCTGCAGCATCAATAAGTTATAACCAGCAACATCTATTTGAGTTGCCAAAATCTGAAGCAAGACATGCAGAATTTTAACTCCAGTGATTACTGGTACCCACATGCACCCAATTCACGTTCAGGTGGCCTGAAGGTTGAGCAGCTATGGTTCAATGTTTCCATGGAATCCAAATAAGTAGTCTGATTTTCAGGAAGTTGTTCCAAGAAACAGCTGCTTTTTGGAAATCTTTGAAGTAAAATGCTTTGAAGTAAAAGCTTGTACTTGGAGCAGCTCTGAACATAAAGTTGGAATAGGAGGACAATGCCTCAGAGTAGAAAATAATATCATAGGATGGCAAGAGTAAGTGTCATTACCAAACCAGGAAGCATTTTCTATACAGAACTCACTCCTGGCTTAATAAAATGTTTCAAAATGTTGTACAGACAGATTACAAATAAAAGAAAACTTTGATCCTTTGCTTCTGGACAAAGACCCTTTTTTACACTTATGCATGAAGCAAAATCAGCTTCTGTTTTCCTCACAGTAATTCCTGCTTATCTTCCCATGTGCCAGCTTGGCAGGAGGCACTGGATGAACAGGAGATGCCCCTGGGTCAGCCCACACAGTGCCTTGCAGGACTGAAAGCACATGGAGAGTACAGCAGTCCAAAAACTTCTGCTCAAACCACTACACCCCACTAATTAACTCAGTCCCTGAATATTTCTACAAATAATCAAACCAGGTAGGCTAAAGTCCAACCTGTGAATCACTCACCTGGCACCCAGCTGAGCCAGCACGCCCCCCAGGCACTGGCACTGCAGGAGCTCTCCCTGTGCCCCTGCAGGTGCTGGGACACAGATCAGCTACTGGAGGTCTGCCCCCGATTCCTGCCCTGCAGTTGGCAAGGCAATCCCAGTGCCTTTCCACAGTCAAGGCTTGCTGCGAAAGAGTAGGAGATACTTGCCTTCCCCAAGTTTTGCAAGAGGCTGCTTGTTCTTTCCAGAAGCGCCATGTGAAGCAAGTACAACACAGAAGTGAGCTCCTGGGGTAACAAGGCTCACCCTTGGGGTGACCCAGGGCCTAGCAGTGGCACTTTGCTCCTGAGCTCTCCACCTCCTTCCCAGGAGCCAAACACGCCCTCAGTTAGGATGTGTTTGCCTGCTGAGCAATTCTCACGGAACGGATTCCCTGCTGAGCAGCGGCAGTCCTGGCAGCTGGGGAGCTGAACTCCCTGACCCCACAGACCTGCTTTAGACCCTTCTGGCTGAGGGGAAGGACAGAGTTTCTCAGAGAAAATGACTGCACGAGACCCAGAAAAACCCTATTTCCACATTTTTCCTGCTAGCTCACAGCCAGAAAGTTCTTCCCTCTCATCACTGGTGTCATTCCTGATTATCCTGATCGTGCAAGAGGATAATTGCTTTAGTGCTGCTGCACTGGCTTTGGTGTGCGACTCATACCCAGCAGCATCTCACCCAAAGGACCTCTGTGGCAGCAAAAAGAATGCCAGTTTATCCTTTCAACCCCCTAGCTTGGATTAGCACAAACCACAGATCAAAGCACTCCAAAGATCTGTCCTGAGCTCCTACTTGACCAGATACTCCATGGCCAGTGGTACACTGAACACTGCTTTCCCACAAAATGATGGAGAGCCATGAAAAGGCTCCAGTTGCACAAAAGCTCGTTTAAAAATAAGAATTATCACATTGTGGGTTAGTTTATCACCAGGAACTCACAGGTCCTCAGACATTTTTTACCCTCATTCAATGACAGGATTCACTTTCTAAGCTCTGGATCACAAATCCTACAGTGCAAAGCAACTCTGCCATCCCTCAGGCATTCAAAGAATCTGAGCACAACTATTTGTCAATTTTTATTTTAGACTCCCTTTCTCAGGCTGCCAAACAGAGAATAAAATTGCTGACCAGTAAAATCCAAAAAAGTGTTCTTTGGGGTCAGGAATCATAATTCCTTACTTGGACACAAAAATTACAAATACCCATTACAATTGGCATAGAAAAGCAACTTTGTTCATTCTGAATAAGAAGTAACTCAGATTCCGCTACCTTTATTAATTCCTCCAGTATAAAATTTCTGAAGGTGCTACATTTTGCATCTAAAATGGAGTTCTTCTAAGACCAATGTAAGAATCCCTCAATATTTGACAGCGATTTAATTAATATCTGTAAATATTTGCCACGAACTACCTCATAATGTTTATTCAAGGTAGCCTGAGAGCATGAACATAAGAAAAACAAACTTTATTTTTCCTCTACAGATTAACTTGGCCAACAGGGCAGGATTTAGACCTGAACCAAGTACTCTGAGGGCCCACATCACCAGTCTTGGATGGAAACTTCTCACAGCAGGAAACAGATTTCACAATGTCTTTAAAATGGGGATAAATTTTTGAAATGTATATTAAGAAAGTCAATGGAAAAATTCCTATAGTAGTCGCGATTATTACTAAGACAACAGTACAGTGTTTTTTACAATGTAAAAGGAACACAAATGAAAGGCAGAGTTTCAGGTATAGCTTTGCAGGTAGTTTTACAAGGTCAGCAACACTTCATCTTGAGAAAAGTCCATCACCATCTGTACACACTGCTGTCAGCTCTGGCCAGGGAGCTCTACAAAAATGCAGCATGCCAAGGTTAAAAGTGGGCCCTAGAAATAACCTATACACCAGTAGGTCTCAGCACACAGCAAAGCCAGCCTGAGGTGTAGGTGTTTTCTACCCCAGGATTGCATCAGTGTTGCAAAAGCAGTGCCTGAGCCTTGGCTCAGGGAAAGAAATGCAGACACAGGTGAGATGACTGGATCTTCCTCCAAACACCTTTTTGCATGTACATATTTTGTACCTATTTGTGGATACAGTTAGATATGAAGAAGCCTCCTAAAATAAATGCCAGACTCCCAGGCTGTATTCAACACAAATGTTGTGTTACCTGCACCCATCAGAAAGGAAACCCAACTCTGATGCTTTAACCCATGATACTGCAGAAAGCCACAATTAATACTCAGTGCATTCTTTACACTTGGGTATCTAGGAAAGAGGAATTTTATTTCTTACTCTGATCTAAGTCTGTTTAGGCTGAAGCATTCAAATTTGATTTTGGAGATAGTTTCCACCATCCAACTTGTAAGCTCTGTGTTCATTCCTCAGTAACTGATGTGCTGGTATCCTGAGAGAAAGGAAGAGGAGTGAGGGGAAGGATGCCACAGCTAACATACACCATGCCAGAGGTTTGGCTGCAGATGGGAAACACCTCTGTGTGACCACAGAAGATCTGCTGGTAAATGCATCTTGTGGCTTTGTGAGCATTACCATGAGACTTGGGCATCATGGTATCACCTGGTAATTCAAATTTGGTGATGAATCAGACACAAAACTCAGTTTGATGCTCACTCCACTGCACAGGATGTTCTCCCAGCTGGGAGGAGTTGGGCAGTACCTGATTCAACAGAAGATCAGAATGAGACAGATGGACAATGTCTGATAATGACAAATAACTGCTGACCTTTTTTGTACAGTATGCTCAGTGTTACAGAGCACTTTCATACTAAATCAGGGGTTCACCCCACAAGGCTGTGGCATTCTTGATCAGCATCCTGAAAGCTGGACTTAATGCACTGTTGAATCACAACCTTATGCAACTTCAATGTCTTCTCCAGGTGGGAGGCAGGGCTTTCACAGCTGCTTGCAACCAGTAAAATAAAAATTAAAACCACATCTGATCACTCAGACTGCAACGAGAACTTAGAAAAGGCACTGGCATTCCTGTGCTTCAGTAAGCCAGACTAGAGCTAACAGTACTACAATAATTTTTGAAATCTTCCCAAGTCATCAGATGCTCTTTGTATTTTCATCAGTGAAATCCAGTTTGCATCACGTATCCCCTTCTAGGCAACACAGTAACACCCAAAGCAGAGTGGGCCTCAGAGATAGATTTACACAACAACCCCTCCTCATTAACATGTCAAGTATATTACAAAGATTTCAAATAGTTTAGACCACCTATTAAACACTTCCCTTGGATTGTGGCTTCCAAAGACATATTCTTTAGCACTTGTAGCATAAGTGTCTGACAAAATTAAAAACATGACTGAAAAACTATGAATAATAAATTAAAAAGAGTGATGAGAGACCATTTTGTCTTCCAAGCAGACAGAGAAGAAAGAAGCAAATGAGGCTGCGGTGGAATTTCCTCCCCCAAGGCACTGTCCCATGACTGTCACTTCCTCCACCCTCTTCCATCTTACTTTTGTAATTCCAGTGGATGCTGGTGACTTGGATCTCCTGAGTTGGAATATATTCCTCAATAAATTTCTTTCCCTGCAGTCGGTGCCAGAGTGTGGTTTTCCCAGTGTTCCTGTCCCCCCGGATGACAATTTTCACTGGAAAAAAGAGCAAACAGACAAATGAAGTGATTAAACACAACTTGAAGAATGCTGTGAAAAGCATGCTCACTTTTTGCAAGCATTATTCAGATGTAATTAGTTCTCCCATACTACACAGGCACGATTGGAGTTCGTTAGAAAACATGAGCCTCAGTCATTTAAACCAGTGTTTTATTCAGTAATTCACACCAGCTCAGCAGAATGAACCAACAGCAAGGCTGAATCTTCACAATGTGCACAACTCCAGTCAGCTGACCCTCTGCTCTGTGATGGAGACATTCGACCCCTTAAGCAAACCAGCAGCAGTTTGGTTCAAGCTTTAAAGGAAGCAAAGGCCTGAGCCATGGCTGGATCAAGAATTCCTCTAGGAAAGACAGAGAGGAGCAGTGACACAGCCAGCATTGGTGCACATGAGCTTGGAACACCACATGAACCGTGGATTAGCACAAGAGTACCAGGTGGCTTTTCCAAAACTCGTTTATCATGGAACAAAGATGTGAGTACAAGGAGTCTCCTGCACACCCTACCTATGGAATGCAATCAGACTATGACCCCCCACATTATCCCATCAATATGAGAGATGGGATGAGCCTTCCCTGAGCTCTCTGTGCCAAGTGGTGTGGCTGCATGGTGGGGACCTCCCCAAAAGCTGGGATACCTCTTAAGCTTCTCCTCGAGGCAGAGACCTTTTACTCCTGACAGATCAGCAGTCTAATCTGAGCACTTTCTAAACTGTGGCTGGACTGTCTGCCTGTGAGTCTCCCCTTCAACTAGAACACCTCTCTAGGTCTGAAGTCCCTTATCTGAGAATAAAAGATCCCTCCTTGCCCAACAGATCCTCAGTAAGGAATTGATGGTATGTGGAATTAATACTAATGAAATTGATGCTCAGTATTAATTATTATAAACTCTGTATAGATAATTCCATTAGACATAAACTGTACAAGTCCAAGTCTGAGACTAGGATTGGACCCAGAAGCACCTAAGCTCCGTCAGGAGTTTAGAAAGGGTGAACCTCGTAACTCAACAGGAAGGTCTCTGTGTCACTCATTCTAGCTCAATTCTAACTTGATTTTCCTTGGGGTGTTTCATGCATGCGGTCAGTAACAGACTGAACTTGGCCATCAACCTTTGTCAAGTCACACTTGAACAATATCACATCTAGACCACTTTTGCTTGTACAGCTGCTGTTCATTCTTTAAGGGATCTAAATCACCCATTTGCAACAACCTCCCATCCTCCTGCCTTCTCTGCCTCTCCCTGGCCCTCACTCCCACTTTGACATACCCTATTCCCTTGCTGGCCTTTTCTGCCAGGCTCTTCCTTCCATTACCTCCTCTATCAATTCCCTTTCTCCTTAAACACTTCTCATGCCTTGAGAGAACAGAATCACAGAATGATTTAGGTTGCAAAGGACCTTTAGGATCAACTATTCCAACATTCCTGCAGCACTACCAAGGCCACCAGTAAACCATGTCCCCAGGTGCCACATCCATGTGGTTTTTAAATCCCTCCAGGGATGGGGACTATACCATTGCCCTGAGCAGCCTGTGCCAGGGCTGGACAGCCCCTTCTGCAAAGAAATTTTCCCTAAAAGCCAATCTAAACCTCGCCATGCGCAACTTGAGGTTGTTTCCCGTCCTGTTACTTGTTAGAGGAGGCTGACCCTCACTTGGCTACAGCCTCCTGTCACCAGGCCCTTGTGTTGGTTGCTTCAGTTTAGACAGAAACTCTTTCAAACTCTTCCAAGGAAAGCAAGTGTCCAAAACAACAATAATTGTAGCAATTAGTATCATGAACTTTCCAGAGTCAATTCAAATGTTATCCTGCTCTGTCTGAAAACACTACCTATTATTTTCTAAATTTTCTGTTACATTGTGGAATTTTTTTTATGCCATCTTTGTTTTTAGTGGCAACCACATGGCTACTGGAAAACATAAGCTGACCAAACTGAATTTTTATTCTTGTGTTTTGATTTGGAGCTATGATCCCCTGGAACATGGGCCACCTCACAGACATCTAATGGCAGTCAGGTGATTAGCATTTGGTTGTGCATCATCATTTGGGCAAGGAGATCTGAGACAAGGCTGCCTACTGCTGCAGTTCAGGAGCTGCTGCAAGCATTTCAGAGGACTGAAGAGGTCAACTTGAAGATAAAGCACACAAAAGTCTGTGGAGGAATTCTGTCTGTTGCTGCAGTTCCAATGTGCTTTTGTTGTAGTACACAGAGGTTTATTCTTTTTCAGAGCTGTTTATTCTTTTTCAAAATTATTTACCAGACCAGGATAATAACGGCAAAAATGAACACAGTATTTACAGGCTGACTTCACTAAAAGGTCACAGAGAATCTCTGCAGACACAACAAACCAGTTCCTGCATTTCTTGTCACCTTGTGTGCAATTGTTTCCTACTTACAGATGGTAAAACAATCGATAGAACATCCCTTTGATTTTTTGGAAACATGAAGCCAGTCCACAGCACAGGCAGAATGAGATTCCATTTGTCCCCTTTCAAACCCAAACCTCTCCAAATGCTCTCACTGCCTGCCCTAAAATGTTGAAATTCATTCCCCCCCCAGCCCCCTCCCCCCCTGGAATGCAGCATGAGATACTAAAACAGTGAGTTTTAAGGGACAAATAGATCCTTCCTTAAACAGCCAGGCTGCTCTCAAGGTGTACTTTCAGGATCACTACCAAATGACGTGGTTGTGAGCTCTCCCCAGAAGGGACAGTCTCACCTCATGCCAACACCATTTTTTATGCACTTAAACATGAAGCTGGATCAAGAAACTTAACTGGCGGAGAAATAACCTCAAAATTATCCATTTTCAGTTTTCTTCTCTAGCTCCAGTGCCCAGCTGAATGAGCAGCCTGAGCAGCACATGGGAGGCACGGTTGGACTGCAAGGGAATCCCCCCAGCCCTAATCAGCTCACATTTAGATCAGTGCAAGGTGCTTGTGGCACCACATGCTCAGTCTGAGCAGGTCCAAGGGCCCCTTCCAGCTCCAGCATTCTCCATTAGGATCTCTCTTCTCCTACATAGTGCAAAGTTCTCACTGACTCTTTTCCTGAAGAAAGAAAACGTCTTTAAAAACAGAAAAGGAAGAAGGCAGGTGACACAAATCGCTTTTAGCAAAGCAAAGTCTGTATTTGGGACTTCGGCTGGGGCAGGTGTGCTCAGTGACAGGCACCTGCAAGGCAGGAAGGGCCTGAGTGAGCTTCTAAGTGCAGCCAGGCTGGTGCATCATAGGCCTGGGCTGTGGCTGAGTGTGGAAAGAGGAACAGTAATTATAGGCGACGTTAATGCCATCAAGTAAAACTGTTGCCTTATTTCGATTTGAAGTTAAATCAGTACTTACTGCAAACAGCCAGAGGTTTGTAGCAAAGACAGGAGAATTATCTGTGGGAAGAAGGGCAGGGATGGGGAATAGATCAAGAGGCAAGGGAAAAGCTAAACAAATCACTTTATTCATATTGTCATTGCATCAGGAAAACCAGAGGGATTTCCATTCTCCAGATGGGGAAACAGAAGCAGACCAGTGATGATACAGGCCCAGAGAACAGGTCTGAGACCAACTCAGAACTAGAAATCAGGAATTCCCAGCTTTGCCCACATTTCTCCAGGACTCTGTAGCAAAGATCCCGAAACTAATAACCCC
Source organism: Oxylabes madagascariensis (assembly GCA_013400675.1). Taxonomy (NCBI): domain Eukaryota; kingdom Metazoa; phylum Chordata; class Aves; order Passeriformes; family Timaliidae; genus Oxylabes; species Oxylabes madagascariensis. Next base: position 29,979 of record VYZR01095770.1, read on the forward strand.
ACCGAGAGAGTCATAACCCCTTACCCTCATTAAGGTCTTTGGGATTTCAGTTGAAATGCTTTGAGCTTGTTCTGCTGCAAAAAGCAGCACCACCTGCTCTGCAGATGCCCCCCAAGCACACTTCCCATAGGCACAGGCCAGCAGCAGGCAAAGCAGGGCTGGCATGCGCTGCACAAACACCTGTGTCAGCCATAGGAAAAAATAAGAGAAGGTGGGAAGTGGCAGGAAGAGGAGAAGCCTTCCTTTTGGGAGTTGTGCTGAATGAAAATACTTAACAATGAGTCTGGGAACTACAACTCCAAAGCAACACAAAAGAAGTAAAGACTATAATGCTTACTAGAAAGGTATGTGGTATTAGTTAAGTTTTGTCCTTTAAGGAATATGTTAGGCAGAAAAATTAATAAGGAGAGGGAGTGGGGGGAATTCCTGGAGCTACTGCCTTTGGTATCGTAGCACTGATGACTGTTCAGCCTGTGCACCAGGCACACACAGCAGTGGAGTTTGTCAAGTGACACACTGAATGCAATATGTAAAGCCCAGAGCAAGGGTTCCATGTCTGGAGAACAGAATGGATGAACATTTGGCACCTCCATGTCTTTTGTTCCTGTCCCTGATCAGCAAATCCCAGGACCATTGTTTGCCCATCACTGCCTTACATAAATGGTCACATTTCAGCACCCTGGTGCTCAAAATTACGTTCTGCAACTGCTCGTCATTTGTTCAAACAAGTCCTGCTGCCAAAGGCATGAGAGCCACTTCCTCTTACTTGCTCTTGCCATGCTCCCTCACAGGGCCAGCACAGCCCTTGGAGCAGCCACGCAGCA
>VYZR01095772.1:0-11991 GCA_013400675.1 Oxylabes madagascariensis
AGCCAGACCCTCCTGGAGCAGCCTGGACTTTGGCAAGGAGATGAAGGGATTTGAGTGGGAGGGGATGCACAGCCTCCTACGGAGGAGCTGCCTGTCGGGGAAGGCTGGGGGGACGAAGTGGAGTCTGGAGGAGGCTGCAGGTATCTTTCACTTTCATTGGCTCCTCCTGGGACTGCGAGCCAAGAGGCGGCACCTGGTCCTTCCAGGGAGCCTCCTGTTGTCCCTTCCTGCCTGGCAGAGCAGGTGGGACCGCTCTGCCCGTGGCATGTGTGTGCTCCGTGGTTACCCGTGGTGGCTCTGCCCCATTCCTTTCCCCTGGGATGGATCAAACTGCTGCTGCAGCCTTGTCATCCAAATGCCTTCAAGTGGGCAAGAGCCTGGGGACCTGTTTTACAAGGGTCAAACAGATGTAAATAGCTTTTCTACAAAGATTTCTGCTCCATTTCCCCCATCCCAAATGCTGTAACAGACCATGAGGAGGTTTCTCTTTGCTTTGGTTACTGTACCCCGCTGAGTACTCAGCCCACACAGCCAGTTTTGGACTCTCCAAGGTTTCTTGAAGAAAGCAGCCAAATGTTTGTTTTGTGGACACCCTCATAATGCATATGGGTTTTCCAAGGAACAGCCAAAGGCAGGGGGGAGGGAGGAACCAAGAGGAACTCTTCATCTGGGTTGACTCACGCATCTTGCTTCAGCTGGGTTTGTTATTCATCATGTACCCATTACAGCCTGGGGCCTGCTTAGCTCCATGCTCAAGAAAGGGATTTTTTTTCTGCTTAAACCACATCACTGAAGTGCTGCTGAGCACTTGTTTGCTGTTGCCATAAGTGCCTTCACTCCAAAGCTCTGGGACAAGGCAGGAGATAACTAACTTCTTCCTCCTTTTCTGTAGAAAAGGATTTTGTTCCTGGACAGCCCTACGCCACCCAGCCTGAGGAAGCTTTCCTTCCAGCAGGAAAACTGTCACGCCAAGTTAAATGGCGTGCAAATATGATGGTCTCATTTGTGTGTTTTTGTAACAACAGCTGCAAGCAAAGGGTAAGACAGGGAGGTTGAATTTTGCCTTCAAGTCCTCTTGTCCGGAGCACTGGTTGGGTGGAGGATGATTAAAGGCAAAACTACTCTTGTTTGAAACCGAGGATTTCCCACGGAATGACAGCTCTGCTTTCTAGTGCTGTTCTCTGCTGTGAGTAAGCGTGCTCATTTGTGTGGGCACTGAGCTCCCTGTGTAGCCCCCAGACCCACCTTCCCTGGAGGTCCATGGTGCCAGGGACAGCAGTGCTGGCCAAGGAGATGGTGCCATTAGGGCAGGCCCACTATGCCTACTTAGAGAAAATCACCAGAACCATGATTTTTGGTGTTGGAAGTTCCTGTGGAAGCAAAATCCCGTGATGATGTGCTAGTCCTGGGAGAAGTGAACCCTCAGAGATGATGCTCTTAGGGAGGGTGGGCAGGGGCAGAAAGGATTTAAGGCCTCCAGGGAAGCAGTGACACCTGATCTGCTGCTGTGAAGCTGAGCTATTAGAATTATACCTTTTGGTCTGGAAATTCCTATCATACTGAAAGCTTCCTGTCACAGAAACCACGATGAATGGAGTGAAACTCTCAGCTGCAGCTGGGCGAAATGGCAGCACATTGTGAGCTCTCCCAAACCCTGAGCTGTTATCATGGAGCTCAGCAGATGAGTGTGAAAAGATGATGGGGACAGTGAACTGAATCCCAGCTTCAGCTCCAGGCAGAGAAAAGAGCACCTTACCCTAACCACTGGCTTGTTTTGTGGCCGCTGGCAAATCTCTCCTTTTTCTCTATCCCAGCTGGTAAAAAACAGACACTGCTCCGGGTCAGCCTCTTCAGGCTATGGGAAAAGTGGTTCAGTTGCTGTAAAGCCCTTGGGAATTGATGGCCAGATACCCAAATGCCACATCCTTGTGTGCCCTGATGGAAGGGCAGCACCAGGGGCTCTAGTGGGTGCTGTTTGGGGGGAAGCTGAGCAGGCAGCACCTCCCCACCCAGATCTTCTTGTGGCAGGGATGGCTTAATTCCTAAGGTAAGTCCTAAACCAGAAGGAAGACAGTGACAAAACCATGCTTTGCGGGGTGTGAGATCCTGGGCTAGGACAGAGCAGCCTCCTGACAAAGGACAAGCTGCTTGTTTTCTTCCCACTAAAATCCTTATCCCCTGCTTGCTGAGTTGTCTACAACACAAATGACCCAGTTTGAATGGACTACTTAAATCTTTGAGCTATGCTGATGAAACATTAAAAAAACCCCAACAATTTAGACCATGCAAAGCATCTTTTCATTTAGGTTCACTTAATTTGTGGAGTGCGGAGGTTAAAAAATGAAACTCATGATAGAGAAGTTCACGGATGTCCTGAAGTTATTCAAGCATCTTGAGAGTTCTTTATCCAGGGCAGGGGCAAGACTTTCCCACATCCCTTTGTTTCTTGTGAGTTTTTTGTGCTTTTGAGAGCTGTCTTTAGTCTTAGCTTATTAATCCTGTTTGGTGCAGTGGTGCCACAGGGAGCCACTGCCGCTGGCGTGACGAGCTCTCAGTCTAATTTGAAACAAGATGTAACAAGGGAACACAACCCGGAGTGGGAGGCAGAGGGTGTAATGAGATCCCAGCTTTGATAGCCTCTGTGTTGCTCAATGTGATGTGCTTGGGCACCTTGTTTGCAAACGTGGGTCCCTTTTATACATTTCGGGGGAAAATATCAACCCGAAGGTCAAGACCTGTATGTGGAGAGTAAGTGTTGGTTCCAGCTGTGCCCTAACTGTTGATTTTAACTTCTAAAACATTCTCACAAGTGATTGATGAGGTAGTGGTTTTGGAGATGGATTAGCCCAGTAGAGGTGGTGTTTTTTTTTTTTTTTTTTTTTTGTACCCAAAGGGTTCAGTGGTGCTGCCTGTGGAGAAAAGTTACAAAAAGAAAAGAACTTCAGAGAGTGCTGGTGCTGTTGAAGCAGTAACACCACATGATACAAAACTGAGCAAGAGCAGCCAAAGTGGGGAACTGCAGCTCTGGGGAAATTGAAGGGTGAGGAGGGCAATGCACTGGTTTTAATGGGAACATGGGGAGTTATTAAAGGAAGGATGAGGGATCAGCAAGGATGGAGCTCATCAGCTGCCTTTAAAATGTAGGATGTGGGAAAACTGGGGGAAATGTGCTGGCATCTATCCTAGGCTGCTCTGATTTATTTTTAAATGAGGAATCTATCATTGTGAGATGTAAAGACACACAGCAGCTGTTCTCTGTGCAGGGATGTGAAAGTCCTTGGACATCCTGGGAGCCAAGTGAAAGTGAATCTTCCCTCTCTCACTCCCTATTCCTCCAGAGTAAAAGTTGTTCAGCCCCTCCGTGCCAAAAGTGAAGTGCCAAGTGTTTCCCCTTGATTTATTCCTTTTATGATTAGCTTCCCTCTGCCCTTGCAGCTTAATCTGGTTCAAAATGTCTGCAATTACCCTGGTACTGGGGATTTGGCACTGGGATTTGGTGACTCATGTAGTTCCTCAGCCCAAGGCAGCCAGCCAGCCACAGGACCTTGTTAGCTTGGCCTGTGTAAATCTGGGAGCAGGGGTGGCTTTGGGAGCTGGGTTCCCGTGTTACATGAGCTGCTTCAACTCACAAAGCATCTAAAGGTAGAAGTGAAACTACAGGGGGAGGAGGAGTAAAGGATCCTTTGTTAGAAGAACTGGCACAGGGGTATGTGATGGGCTTTGGGGTCAGATCTGAGGATTTTTTCCCAACCTTGGCGCAAGGGCGAGGCTGGAGCTCAAAATAAAGTGAAGTGTGTGGTTGTTGGTTGGCTACAGAGAGAAAGGGCTTTGTGGGGAGAAAAGACCATTGCTGGCTTTGCTTTGGCTCTCAAGTGCTGGTCCATCTGCAGCTCCTGTGCCTGTCAGGGTTCAGCTCTCCCAGGCACCAGGCAAAGGGATTATTTCTACCACACATAAAAAGATTGCAGTTTGGCATCTGCTTTGAGGTTCTCGCTGCCAGGCTCAGTAAAGAGGCTTAGGAGTGCTCAAACCAGAGAAATAAATCTGCTGCACCTCTTATCGAAAATAATGGATAGTAGGCTTCAAAGGAAGAGGAAGAGTTTTTGTTTCGTAGCCTACTTATGCGTCCGGCCTGACTGATTCTCACCCTTTGCACCGGTGTAAGAGTCAGTCTGGAAAACAAATAGGGCTGATATGTCTAGGAATAGATTTGGCGAGTGGGTGGGACACCTCGGGTGCTGGGGAGGCTCTTCAAAGAGGAAAGGCTGTCTCCACCTGGGCTGCTGCCCAGGGGCAGGGCTGCGGCTCACCAGGATTGCACGCGGCTGCCCGAGGGGGATTTTTATGGAGCAATCGCGGTAATTAGCGAGCACAAGTTTTTCCACGTACCAAACATTGTCGAGGGCAGTAATTCAGCCCTGTGCTTGTTATTGTAGTGAGTGTTGGGCAGGAGTGTCCTGGGAATTTGTCGCATCCCAAGTGGGGGGAGCCCATCAAAGTGTCCTCGAGTTGCTGATGTTGGCTTGCCACCCTGAAACAAAGGGCTGATGAAATAGTATTAGCCAAGCTGGTCGCTAATGAGGGCAAAAGAACATCTGGAGTCAGGTTTTGTTTATAGCTCTTTGTTTTGTCATTGTTAGGGAGACAGAAGAGGAAGTGTCACTCATAGTATAAATCATGACATCCAAACAAAGGGCTGACATCTGGGTGTGATTTTGGATTTCATGTCCTTGGAATCTCCAGAGGTTTAAAGCCCAAAATTTTAGCCTAAAATGCTGGCAATCCACCCTGTGTTCAAAAGATTAATGTCACTCCAGGACAGGGACAAAGAGGAAGTCTAGAACTCTAGACCAGAGCTGGCATGTGCTGAGACCAAAAAATGCTCACCTCAACTCTGAGAGCCAGCCCCAGCTTGGAATAACTTGGAATAACCCAGTACCTGGGTCCATGTTTGCCTGTGGATGTTGAGGGGAACAAACAGGGCAAGCACAAAGTAAATCTTCCTGTGATAAAGTTTCATGGGGTTCAGAGACTTGTCAGCCAGAGGCTGCGTCTCCATCATCATGTTTAATAGCCACTGATGGACCTGTCCATGAATTTGTTTAATTGACTTTTGACTCTCTTGATGTGTTTGGCACCCATAACATCCTGAGGCGATGAGTTCCACAATGCAATTGCATCTTATGGGGAGGGGAAAAAAACCCTTCCCTTTGTTTGTTTAAACTTACTATATGATAATTTATTTCGTATCCATTAATTTTAGTGCTGTGAGTAAGCCTGAACAGCAGCTACTCTTTATTTTCTGTGGGTTCCACCTGATTTTGTGGACTGTCATAAGCATATTCCCTCTATAGCCTGTTTCCGCTGTGGGAGTTGCTGTGAGTTTAGACAAAAGCCCTTCCCATTTCTGCTCCTCTCTGTGGCCAGGAGAGGTGTTCCCTGTGTGTACCTCTCTAAATCCCTATTATGATGATGATGAGGAAGGCCACAGTGCCACCACTGTGTAGCTGTGCAGACTCAGCAATCATACAGCAGCATGACAGAAATTATTTGTTTTATCCTCTCTATGTTTCCTAACAGTTCCTATCAGGTGCTAAACCTTCCTGATTGCTCCTCGGTAATGATGTGACATTTATTTGTGACCTTAGCCACAGAACTCCTTAATACACCCCTGACAGTGATGGTTACTGTGGAGTTGTAATGTGCAGGCAGAGCAGAGCAAGCTTTTCTCCATTTTTCTCTCCATTTTTCAGCACTGAAATCTGTCTGCCACTTTCTTGTCCAGCCGCTGTGTCCTGAGTGACTTCTGGTTTTCTCTCAGTTGACTCGAAGTTTTGAATTCTCTTGAATCATTCAATTTGTCCCTTTGCTAATTGCCTTTTCATAGTCATTTACAAAAAGCTGAGCTGCAGAGATGCCTGTCGGGTCTCGCCTCCACTGGGAGAGCTGACCTCTTATTACTGCTTCCATTTTTAACCATTTTTAACTCAAAGAAACTCTTCCTTTACTTGATGGCGCCTTACATTCTTGTAGCTGGTTCGTTAGAAAGAGAAGTTCATCGTGTCAAGCAGTGCAGCTCTTACCCACACTTTAGGGGACTCAGATGCACTGATGAGGCAGGACTCGTCCCCCAGAAACCTGTGATGAGTCTTCCCCGGTCTGTCACCTCTCTCTGTGTGCTTTGTTACCCTGTTTATATGAGCTTTCCTCCCTTTTCCCCAAGTGCACTGTGGAGCCTGAGCTGGGTGATTGCACATTGGAGCACCTTCAGCGCTGCTGAGGGGGGGGGATTTAATCCCTGTCTGTGGCTCTGTGTTATCAGCATTTATCAGCTTATTGTGAATAAGTTAATTTAGCTTCTCCTCTACTGTTATCTTCCTTGGAGGCTCCCTTAGCCCTGTGATCAAGGACTCTTCAATGTGTTTTGTTATTAGTGCTGTGGCTTGGAAAATTCTTCTCAGTCTTTGGAGTATTTTGGCACAGTTCCAGAGTTAAGATTTTAGTCTTGGTTTTTACATGTTTGCTATTTGGACAGTGCTTCTCCTTAGTCTCATTTTACTGTTAATTGTCTCACTTTAAGCACACTAGCTTTTATTCTGATTTTTTTTTCCCCTTAAGCAATACACGTTTACTCTAATGACTTCTCCAAATGGTCTTCCCACCTCCTGGGTGTGTTTTTCCTTAAGGGCTTTTCCTTTTTAATTTTCTTTGAACAAGTGCCTGTGTGTTTAGGCAGTACCCTCTTCGAGCTAAACTTACAGTGGCAGGATTTCAAGGCTGCCCTCAAGATTTGTCAGTTTTGAGGTGCAGAGAGCCCTTGGCCATATACTTGAAATCAAATCCGCTGGTTCCTGGGTGCTGCTCTGGATGTGCTGAAGAGGCTCTTGTGTCAGAGGTCACAAATTACTGCTGGAAGGAGCAGTAACTTTCCATTTTAAATGTAAACATGTTCCCTCCTGTCAGTGATCCCATCTGTACAGGGAGAGGGACATCTCCTGTTTATGTTTGTCTCTGCTTATCCCCATCACTGCCTCACTCGTCTCCCTTAAGGTTTTGCTGTTGTTGGCCTGTTCTGGGTGGGTGGAGGATGGAATAACTCTAACACTGTAATGTCCGGGCATGGGACGGCAATCCTAACAGTATCAACTATTTGTTGATACAGTTATCTTGGTTGAGCTCTTTGATAAGCTCTCCTTAATGCCCAGCTCCTTTGATGCTCAGCTCCTCCCCCAGCACAGCCTACTCTCATTCCTGTTCGATTTGTACCCACTCATTACCATGTTCTGCTGCTTATCTTCCCCCCCCCCACCAGGTTTCCAAGGTGCTGGTTATGTTAATAGCCCCCTCTGAAACCAGGGCACTGCTGTTCACTCACCTGGCCCTTTAGACTTGTCTGGATAGAAATGCACACAGGGTGTCCTGTCCCGTTCCCTCCCTGCAGCCCTGACAGGGCTGCCAGCTGGGCCTGCAGCCTGCTGTTTCCCCCCTGACTGTTTTTGGCTTCTCTCCTATCCTTTTCTTCAAGGATACTAAATTTTCATGACTTCTCCACTGGAGACTGCATTTCCCCAAACCACATGTCTTGTCAAACTGTTGGCTTTCCCACAATATTTAGTTTAAAAGACCTTCTTTATGTGCTAGTAGCCTTGGTCTGTTTTCATTTGGGTTTAATATTTGTATCTTTGCTGTACAGGTCCTACCTATTCCAGCCTGTCCTCAGGGTACTACACTCTGCACCTTGGAGTGACCCTGGATTTCATTATAGGGCACTTGGGGAAGCATTTCTGAGCCTTTTATTGAGTTGGTCCTGGCCTTAAGCTGAATCTTGCCTTCAAGATTGCTCTCTCCATCCTGCATTGGTGGTGACCCTATAGACCTCACCAGGAGCTGCTCCCCAGCTCAGAGAAGTGAGAGGTGAGAGATCACCTCATCAGCATTCAGCACACAACTGATGTTTTGGTCCTCAGCTGTCTGTTCCCATTGCACTGAGTAGGATGTTTGGAAAAGCCTTTGGATGCCCACTAAATTGGGAAAGACAGTAAGTTATTCCCTTGGACAGGGCCATAATCATGTGTAAATACTTAACTTCTTTCTTTTTATATGATTTTTGCACCTTTTCAAGGGTGTTGCATTTTGAGGGGTCCCACAAACCTCACATGAGAAGCTGCGGTGTTGTCTTCTACCCCTGAGCAGGACTTAAATGTTTGTCCCATTGCACAGTGAAAGGTGAATTCATGTCCTGTTACTTAGGGATTCAAAATCCTCTCCATTACATTCTTGACACAAATTCATGATCCCTTGTGTAGAACGTGCTGTCATTTCTGGGTAATTCCACTAAATCATGTAGTCTAAGCATCCCACACAAGGCTGAAACACAGCCCCATGGAATGAAAGTGTTTATTTTTGTGTGTGTCTGGGATGTTGCAGTGATTTGCAGTCACTGTTGCAGTGATTCGCATCATTTAAGTGAGGTATTTTGGGTTTATGTGAAATATGGAATATAGAAAAGCTCAAGAATGAAGCAAAACATCTTATTTTGCCTGAAAAAAATTTAACTCCCCTCAAGTCTTTGGGTTTTTCTGGTAATTTTTTTTTCCTGGAACTGATAATGATCAGAAAGTGAATCTTAGCACCACTATAACTGTGGTGCAGTGTAGACATGTTCGCTTAGGAGAAAATATTAGAACAGAGGTTGCCCAGGCTTTTTAGTAAGTATGAGAGACTTATTATTTGTTTGTTATTCATTAAATCTCCAGCCTATGATATGCTAATTATCTTAGATGTCAGTCTAATCTGCAAGAGGGCATCTTCAAAAGCGTGTTGGAAAAGGGCACATGAATATGGTATTTTTTGATTCATTATTTGATGCCGTACCTTGAAAACAAATAATAAATTCCATTTAACACCTTGCTTTTGTAAACCTGGTGATGGACANTATAGAAAAGCTCAAGAATGAAGCAAAACATCTTATTTTGCCTGAAAAAAATTTAACTCGCCTCAAGTCTTTGGGTTTTTCTGGTAATTTTTTTTTCCTGGAACTGATAATGATCAGAAAGTGAATCTTAGCACCACTATAACTGTGGTGCAGTGTAGACATGTTCGCTTAGGAGAAAATATTAGAACAGAGGTTGCCCAGGCTTTTTAGTAAGTATGAGAGACTTATTATTTGTTTGTTATTCATTAAATCTCCAGCCTATGATATGCTAATTATCTTAGATGTCAGTCTAATCTGCAAGAGGGCATCTTCAAAAGCGTGTTGGAAAAGGGCACATGAATATGGTATTTTTTGATTCATTATTTGATGCCGTACCTTGAAAACAAATAATAAATTCCATTTAACACCTTGCTTTTGTAAACCTGGTGATGGACATAGCACTTAGTGTGGGTTTTAAAGCTGCAGCCAAAGGATTCTTTAGAATTAGTTCTTGTTTTGCTCAGAGCAGTGATTTTTTTTTTTTTTCCTTTTTGAACCTCCTCTTTCAGCTCATTGATTTCTTTGGTGCTGCCCAGGGAAGATGCAATTCCTTAAAAGATAACCAAACCAAAACCCAACCAAACTCCAGTAACTATATTATTACACAGCTGATGGAAACTGCTTTTCTTTGTCGCTGCTCACAAACCACAGAACTGCTGTCCAGAGATTCCCAGACTCAGTTTTGGAGCAGAAAGCCACTGAATAAAATGGTCTTGGCACAACTTTCAGGCCAGACTGAAAATAGACTGAAAATCTGTGGGTGGCATGAGGTGCTCTGGGCAGACCCAGGCACCGTTACACGGTCACCCCTTGTTTCCAGCCTGGCATCACCTTTGGATCCTGTTATTCCTCTGCCAGACGGAGGAGCCCATTAGCTGTGATAGGCCAATCAAACAGCTCCTAATTGATCTAGTGATGTGGTTACTGGTGATGACAAGCAGATGAACTTGATGACCCAGGAGGTCCTTTCCACTTGTGTGCTGCGTGGAGGCAGCGCAGTGCTCAGGCCAGAGTGAATCATGAGCGTTTCTGTCCCACATCTTTGGAACCAGGCTCCAAGCTGTGCTTGGCAAGGCAAAGTGTGTCCCCTAAAGTCAGCACTCCAGCCAACAGCACATGGACCAAACACCTACACGCTGGATACAAGACAAAAACAACATTTGGGCCCTGAGTGTTGTTTGCTGTGTCTAATCCTGAGCCAGCCATAGGAAGACAGACCTGGACAGGCAGTAACTCAGCCAAGGGTGAACCTCTCTGCAGTGAAGGCAGCTGGATGGTAGGACAGGCAGCAGTGATCGTGCAACACATTTAGAAAAGAAGAGGGCCCAGCAGATACAGGAGATCTCCCTTGCTACAAGCCAGGACTGAAGGAAATGAAGGGGGGATTCCTGAGGCAGCAGCTCAGTCTCTGCTCCCCAGCCCCAGGGCTGTCTGTCACTTGCTCAGTGCTGCAAAGGGGAGGTCTCTCTCTTTTTTTTTGTTCATGCTGTATGTGGAGTGTGCTCACGTGCAACAGCTGGTGTGTGGCATCCTCAGCTCCCTGAAAAGCTACAAATACAAGCTTTATGCAAATTTCCTCAATCCTATCCAGAAGGCTCTGTTCCTGTAGCTGAAATGTTGGATTATGGCTTTATTTTCAGTTGGGAAACAAAGGGTAAATGCAATCCCATCCCTGGAAGGGACCACAGACTGGCAGATTGCAATGGTCCACCAGGAAAGATTATTTTGTGGTTCTTGTAGCATTATGGACAAGCACCTGGAATATGTTCAGCCAAAACATCAGATGTTCTGGGACAAAGTGAACATCAAAAGGAGCTGAGCACCCCTGCTGCCCATTTGAAATTTTATTGGTTTGCCTCTTCTGCCAGGCACTAACTGGTGATGAAAAGGGTTGGACCGTGATCTAGATGTTCCTTTAAAAAATTTGAAATAGCACTGATCCAGGTCTTTCCTGTCCTTGTTTCAGATCTGGGCTGCTGTTGCCTGCCACGTGCCACTCCTGGTAGCCAGCTTCCAAATCAGTCAGTGCTGGTGGACCTGTTGATTCCCACTGGTCATCAGTCATTTGTTAGCTGATCTCCAGCATTATCCTAGTGGTTCAGCTGCAGTGGGAAACGGGATGTTCATTGGGTTGGATATGGGGGCTACTGTGCTGTGGGAAATCGTTTTTCAATGCAAGTGAAAAGTCACGGGTAGTTAAATGTCACAAAGGAAACCTCGGGACTTTCCAGGGTGAGCACATTCCTGCTGCAGGGATAAGAGCTCTGTGTCACCAGTGTTGTGTTTGTGTGCAGGGGGAGCTGTCCTGGCTGGAATCTGTCCTGGTGTCCTTGTGCTGCTGCCAGAAAGGGCCTGGCAAACACTCCCTCGCGAGCACAGGGATTATTAGCTCAGCAGTGAGTGTACCAGCTGAAAATTGGGTACAAACCTGCAGGAATTTGGTGACTGCAGACACGTCCTCTGGGGTGTTTGACTGCAGCACAGGGGAGCAGATTCCGGGTTCCTGTTTGCATGAGATTCAGGTTTTGGTGTGTGAGTGAGGACTGAATGGAGGTGCTTTAAGTGCATCAGACCTCAAGCAACTCCCCAAAATACTGATGCATTTCTGGTGGTTTCTCTCTGCAGCATCAAGGGCTGTGCCACTATCTTTGATGAGTCTGAGCTGTTCCTTCAGCAGCCAGAGTGATGCTATTGAATGTGGTGATGCTGTTTGGCAAAATGCCTCTTACAAAGTCAAGATCCACAAAAAAAAAAAAAAATGTGCTTAAAGGTATTTACATCTTATCTAAAGGAACAACTGTCTTCTTTCCCAGGTACTCCTGCATTACCAGCACACTAGAGAAAGGTTCTACAATGACTGAAAAGTGATAGTTTTGGGTGCCTTGAACAGATTCTCCAGCTTTCAAATTAAAAATAGGGTGTTTGGACCAAATGCAAATATTTATTAGTTCTATGCTCTCCCCTGAATTTGGGGGATATGGAAGGAGACTCAGATTATCATAGAATGGTTTGGATTG
>VYZR01095773.1:10923-32528 GCA_013400675.1 Oxylabes madagascariensis
CATTTGCGGTCCCTCGCTGTGTCGAGACAGCAGCGGGCCGAGGAGCAAAATGTGAAGTGTTTACAGCTTTAGGAAGGTCATGGCAGCACCCCAGAGCTCCCCTGGTGCGGCGGGTCTCAGTGGGAGACCCCTGGGCACACAGGCTGCCAGGAGCCGGTCCTGCTCTCGCCCTGGCGCAGGCTGAGGGCACGGCCCCTGAGGTGGCACATTCCTGAAGCCTGGAGCGCGCCAGGGATAACTATACTGCTGAAATATAAAGTTGCATATAAAGATTTCATGAACTAGATTATATTTTCATCACCCTTATGCATATGAAGTCTTTTAATTTCTATAAATCTTACAGTGAGTTAGAATTAAATCGTATTAGTGTGAATAATAAATGTTTAGGGATCACTCATCTAAGAACTTGTAGTATTTAATTTACAAGGACTATACATTTTTCAAATCTCTTAACAAGGAACTTTAGGCACTTCTTGAGGTTTTAAAAAAAGGAGAAAAAACTGAAAAAGACAACCGATTTGGAAAGCAAAAATGCTCTATTTTTCCCAGGATCCTGAATGAGTCACTCAGGAGGTATTGTAATTGCAAAAGCTTTCTGTGTGTAAGAACCTGCCTAATACTCTTATTAGCATCTTTTTTAATCCAGGTAACATAATAGTCAAAGTGTCAGATGAATGTCTCAGAAGTGGACCATTAAAAAATAAATTGTGAAACCTTTGAGAGATTAGCATTTGAATCCAGCCAGAAGCTCCTTGAGGTTCTTGGGTCTGGATCATTATACTTAATGTATAAGTTGCTATCACAAACCACATCAGCCTCTAAGTTACTTGGAATGAGAAGACAGTAGCCGCAATTATGAGTCTTAGCTCTGGAGTTGCTTCTTCTGGGAAGCAAATTAGCAAAATGAGTTTTTCACTGCAAAAAGAGGTTTCATTTTCTGAGACTTTTCATTTCTAAGGAGGTTTTAAAAGCAAGCAACAAATAAAAAGAACATTAAAACAGTACTTCCAGGGTAAAAACTTACAGTTTAATTCATAATAATGATAGTTAGCTCTCAACCAAGGCTAATGTGAACTTTGTACATTCAGTATGCTTTTTAGAGTCACTGCTTACATAACTTTCTATTTCTTTCTTACATTACTTTCTATCGCATCAGCTGATGCAATAGAAAATAATTTACCTTTTCCCATGTTGGGAAACTGAGGCAAAGAAGTGAAGTAACACACATAGAAGGGCTCCATGACAGGCAGAAATGTATTTATAATGCAAGTTTCACTCAAAGACAGTTCTTAAACAGCAGACCTTTAACCATCCATCACAGTTAATTTTTGTGCTAGATGTTGGCACACTCTGGGAACTGCATATTTTTCATCATCAGGTATCATTTGAAATTCCCTGAAGTGGTTATTGTTCTTTCTGATGGATGGTACAAGTGTTGGATTTCTCACCAGATATACTGAAATACAGACAAGGATGTAGGATGTATAAGAAGTATTTTAATTTGGCATTTCCATTCTTGTGCATTTCAGCAGCGAGCTGCTCGTTTTCAAGGGATCAGGTAAGAGCACTGAAGAAAACACGTGGAACTTTGTCAGATTTCTACAGGACAATAGGCTGTTTATTTGCTTGAAGGGAACACTGATGGACATTCCCACATCTTCATACTGTTTTAATGTTCCTACTGCTATGATGTGTTCCAGGAGTTGGGGATGAAGCTTAACAGAGGTGGCTCTAGGTTAACTCTTTGTGATCTCATCAGAAATCTGCAGAAATGGTTTGGGCTACTTTCTGAGACAATTACTTCCACAAGTCTAAAGGCTACTAGGAGATTTAGGGATGGGGACTGCACATAAAGCTTTGTGCAGCGTTAATTTCCAAAGGTCTGTGTGTATCACAGCAAAGGCGTTAGTACTGTGTGAGTGTATTCAATGATTGGTGCAAACAGGTAAAGCGGTGACACAACAGGAAGCAAAGTGGTGACTTAACTTTGCATTCCTAGTGCAGGGAACACCAGCAGCTCAGCAGATTGCTGCGGAAAGGACAGGTGTTTTTGTCATGGCTCTACAACAGCTTGTGCCAGGTGAGGTGCATCTGTGCTTTTCTGTGCCCACCCTGCAGACAAGGTGCTGCCAGATAACTGCATGGGGAACAAAAAGGGATCATGTCACAGGCACCAACACTCTGGGAATCTGCCAGCTTATGTAGTGAGGTAGAAATATTAGCAAACGTGGGCAAAGAGTCCATTATGGAAATAAGGGGCATGGGAGAGCACAGAAACAGTGAGCCATATTTTACAGTGGTTTATAGGCTGTGCAGAAAAGAAATGGGAGGGAAAATACAAAATTCTCATCAGAGAGGGAGGTATTCACCATGACAAAAATAATTTGGAAAGGTGTTAATCTCAGTTAAAAGGCAGCCCTTTCAAAGCACTTTCAGAGTTATTTTCAGCTGTGAGCAAAGTAGAGGAATATTTGCCACTGGGTAGAAATTGCTGCCGAACAATGATGGGTGCAAAGGATGCCTACTGCCGAACCCCAGCCCATTTCAGATCGCTTTTGGCCTGCTCTTTTCTTTGTTGTAAGGCCCCTTTAGAGGAATAAAGACTGCAAAACGTGTGCAGCAGCATCCCATCCTGGCCCTCCATGACAAGGTGGGAAGAGTTGGAGGCTTGTGTCCAGGGCCTGAAGGGCTGAATACAGGCTGCTTAAAGCATGGGGAGGGCACATCCTGTCAGGTCATGGCATTAAGAAGGCCCTACTTGTGCCCCAAAACTAGGAGTGAGAGCAAAGCGGCTCCTGGCGGGTTCATCACAGGACAGTGGATAATCCTAACAGGCACGGAGCTTGGTGAGACAGCGCGCCAGCAGTTGGAAAGGCGGCACACAGGCCCTGCAGAGCAGCACGGCCACAGCGGGGATGCAGGTGAGATTGAGCACCTTAAAAACTTCTCCAGAGGAACAGAATCGCTACCAATTTCAAACTTTCCAATACCCAATAACCACAGGCACAGGAACCTGCAGACCACAGACCCGTGCATGTTGAGGAGCCCAAGTATGGGCTCCCATTTGTGTTGCAGTGCGTCCGTGGGATGTGCCATGTGCGCTTCACCAGGAAAGACAGAAGGTGAAGGAGCATCAGGGAATGCTGAGTGCTGGGAGGGCTCACCTCGTGGTATGTTGGCTTTCTGGACTCAAAAACACGGTGTAAAGGCAGCATATGATTGTACATGACTTGTGGTTCTGCCTTCAGAGCCATCTACCTCATGCTGATGAGGTGACTAGGAATGTGTTTTCCCTAGGTAACCACTCTTACCAGTAGGCAGGGGGCATTTTATCACCATACAGCCATGCTGTTACTGCTGCTGGGTGGGATTCCCCTGTCCCAGAGCCACCAGCCATTTTACCTGCTACTCCAACACACAGTGCTTCCCACCTGCGCCAAACAGGGTCAAGCTGAAATGAACACTTGCATGAACAGTTCAGATCATTGTACAATCAGATATTTGAGTTGCAGAAGCACAGCACATTTTTCTACTGCTATTTAGAGGCTGATGTGTGTAGCCTTAACAACAATTTGTTTATTCATCCGTTTCAGTAGCTTTGTTCCTGCTGACTTCTATCTAAAATGCGATGTAATGCACATTTTATGAGCTATAGAACAGTTATGGCTTAGAGTGAGTCCATATGCACCAGAACTGCGGAAAAAAAAAGGATATTTAAAAAATCTCATAAGATCTAGATTGTTGTTAGCATTCCTCTTTGCTGATTTCTTATCTTTTCATAGCATAGAAATAAGAATAAATTTAATATGTAATGCTGAATCTGGGCATATTTTCTGTGTAGGGAACGTGGAGATATACCAGAATATTCAGAAATCTGAGCTTTTCACAAAGTGTTGAAAAAGCTCTTTCAAATGAGGAAAGAAATGTCACTTTAAACATTCATTTTAAAAATATCGATGTAGTAATATTGTGCTCTGCAATGCATCTTTTATGCTTAAAGCACAGGAACAGGTATATTCCCAGATTTCTTCTAAAATCTGGTTTCCAAAGGCAAATAGTCCTGCAGTGATCGTTCAAAACACTTGTCCTTCTCTGAGGGATGTCTATGATACTTTAAACTGAAAGCTGACTGCAAGCTCAGGCACAACATGGCTTCATCTATGTTGACCTCAGTGTGCTAAACCAAGGAATACACTCAAGGTATTTGTGCTCCCTGTCCTGGCTCTGGCCATCTGCACTGTGGCCAGTGAAAGTCCTATGGTTTGTGTGCAAATGTCCAGTCTTGGCCTGTATGAGCTTTCTCTCTCAGGGAGGAGTAGCCTAAGGCTAGGCTGCTTATAAATCCAAATCCTCCAGTGGGTAGCTTTGGGACGTGATAACCAGGGGGTTTTGCTGCATTCTTAGATAGGATGTGTGGAAGGCCATGAGCCTGTTCTTTGTGCCATAGACCTGTTCCAAGCAGGACCATCAGCCTGAACCTCATCTGAAGGTTGCTTCTAGCCTTTGTTTGAACTTACATCCTCCCAAGGTGCTCTTGAGTTTGTGTGCAATGCAGACATAACCAGTGACTCTAGATTCTCCTGTGCTAGACCAGCCCTTTTTCTCTGCTGGTTTAGCTGGGATATAATTCAGAAACTTCTGCCCCTTTACCCTTCCTAGAGGAAAACACAACTGCACAAACCTCCATTTAGCTTTGAAAAGGGGCTCTGATAATTGTCTTAAAACCAACCTGAAAATGTGAAGCATTACAAAGCATTACACCAGAGCCCGTTCATGCTGCTGATATAGTACAAGTTTATTTCTACAAGCAGTTGCTGTGTCTATTGCATTGAGACCCAATAGGACCTTCTTGCAGGGCCCTGTGACCCCATGAGAATAGAGGCAATTCTCTCTGGGCAGCTATGGATTACAAAGGAAGTCACTACCACTGGGAGCAATGTTATCTTAACAAAAATCTCCCTGCTGTTGCCCAAACCTTGACCTACTGTGCAGTTCTTTTTCTGCTAATATAACTCACTTGACATCTTTACCTTTCTGTACCACTTTGCTGTAATTCCCTATGATCCTTTTAAAGAACTATAGTGGTGGTAGGGCTTCATTGCAAAGATGAACTGCAAAGCATGGCCAAATTTGAAGGATCTGGAGGGAAGACTGAAGGGTTGTTTGTTACTATTTCATATATAGCCCACCCTAAAGAAATAACAGTAAAAGGTGCATGGCAGTGGAGATAGTGTTGGCCCCCTGTTCTCCACAGAATAATTGCAATGGGGCATTCCACACAGGCCTGTCCCTTCTGAAGCATCACTAATTGGTTGTACTGCATCAGGGAAAGCAAAACAGCAAAAATACAAATGGTATTTGAAGTTTCTGCACTTCTGACATGAAAAACAGATGGTTTGCTTTTCATTTCTGAAGGATCTAGGAAGGTCTGAAGCTCCCGAATCCAGGCCATGGTGTCATACTTTATATCACTTGTCAGGGCTCAAGAAAAGTCAGAGCAGAATAGTGTCAGGTGTTATATTACCTCGTTTTTCTTCCTGGTTATAGTTGTGATATTTGGTTTTCAGGTGGTACGATCCACCCCTGTTTCCCAGGTCCTTGCATTCCTGAAGGACTCTGTGCTCATTGCTCTGCATCCAGAGGAGGAGGTAAAAGGGTGGTTTCTGGGGGATGCAGGATGGTGGTGCACAGGCAACAACAATTTACAGGATGTGGTAGCTCTACTCAAACAAGAGATTCTTTTTTCTGAAGTAAAATTGGCAACATGCAGACATCCTCTGAGATTCTAGCCTCACTGCCCCCTCAGTCAATGCTTGTACTCTTCAAGGGTAGTGAGGAAAGCTACATCTTCTCCTTTTGATAGGATAATAGAAGTGAGGTTATCCACACTGACCTGCACCTTCCGACTTTTCAGTCAACCAGCAAGCTTTATTCCATCAGATGAAGCATGACCTGTTTTACTCCCCTGCTGTTCCCTGGTACTTAGATAGCTGGGTAACATAAAGATTTTGGAACACAACAGGAGTTAGGATGCTGCTGGAGAGTATGGAAAACCTGCACGCAAACACTGTGGTTTTGTCTCCCAAACTCATCAGTACCCACTTCTCCTCAGGACTTGCCATACCTTTAGGATTCTCCACCCTTCCTTCTGTCCTTGCCATGGAACACAGAGCCCTCCCCTGCTGCCATCCCTGTGGCACGGCTCCCTAGGCTGTGGAAGCTGTGACCCAGACTGGTGCGAAGTGTGCTGAGGGCTCAAATGTCAGCAGCGTTTAGGCCTCCTGTGGGCAACATTGTCCCCACCCCATCTATCCCTAGCACAGGCCTTTGTTTGCACCCCATGGGAGGAAAATAATCCCCTTGCCTCTGACCACACCTGGATTCAGCCTTCAATTTGACACCTTGAAAAGTGGGCCAATTCTCTAACACTCTTGCCAGGACTAAAGCCAGAGTGAATGCAGCTAATTTTCACTGCTCTAATGAGGTGTTGAGTTAGTGAGAGGAGACCTCACCTCTTAGAAAATTTTTTTGAAAACAGAGAGAGAAAAGGGAAAGAAGGGAGGGAAGAAGGCAGGCAGCAAGAGAGAAAGAAAGGGAGAAAAAGAGAAAAAAACAAGCAAATGCACTCCCTGAAAAAGAGAAAAAGAGCACTGAGTACTTGACAGGGGTAACAGGGAGGGAGACTGGGAACAGCCCCTTTCTTGCAGGTACAGGACAGAAGAGGGTGTCCTACACAGATCAGAGGTTGGAGGAGCACTGGGGTCCTGGGGGGCAGCCACAGAGGGAATGCCTTCCTACATTTTCTGGCTTGCTTTGGCTGTAGGTCTCTGGGGAAGCCTTTGGTGTGGAAATCAGACAAAGGTGTTCCTGTTGTTACTCATGGGAATTCAGTGGTTCTGAGAAATGCCCTGAAAATATGTTGGAATTCAGTTATGCAGACTCAGACTAACAAAAAAAAAAATTCTTCAGTAGTGTTTCACAAGCTCTGGCCAAAAATCAGCATTTTCCCCAGCTTATTTAATAATCAGGTGCCTTTCTCTCCATCCCCCACCTCCCACTCCCCCAAAGAAAAAGAAACACATCTGCTCTAGATGACTTGAAATAAAGGGGGCCAAAAGCTGGATATATGGTTTTCTTAGCTTCTCTACACAGAGAGCCAGGGCCATGGAAACATCAGACTAAGAGGCTTAGAGTAAATCCTGGCAGTCTCAGTGCTAGAAACTCTCCCACTGATAACCAAAGCCTAATAAATAAGTTTGAGAGAAAAACTAAATGAGAGTGCGTCTATGTTGAGCAGTTAATTAGGATACCCCTTAGTATTTGTGCTGCAAAGAAGGAGAAAATTAAAGAATATAGAAACATATGTTGGGGAGAGTGAGAACATGCCAAAAGTAAATACTGCTGTTATTATTAGCAGTAAAAATAATATTAATTAGTTGTATTACAGTAGCACCTAGTGGTGCTACTGGATCTCATCGCCAGATGAGATCAAGATCCCCAAAACACAAAGGTCTTAAATAGAAGTTGCATATAGTGCATATAAATATATATAACATATGTATATGGACATGTGTACATAACATATAGATAGACACACAATTCAAGTGATGAAATAACCTCAGCAAATGGAAATCAGGCTACAGAACATTTTGTGACTTGTCTTCTCTCATTCCTACTTTTTCAAGTGCTGCAGGGCAGCTGTTTGCAACTGTTATTTATGATACAGAGAATAGAGGACTGTATTTGTAGTTCAGGAGTCAGAGTGTATTTATATGTGTGTGTCTGTGTGTGTATTCAAATATAGGTATGTCTGCACATCTGTACACATGCACATATAGGCCCATTCAGACCACATGGAGTTATATTTTTCCTAACTTGGATCAGGACAACGCACAAAGCTTGGCAGACAAAATAAAAGCTATCCTAAAGGCTCCATTTACTCCCCAAGCACCATTTCTTTACTACAGTGGAACTGCCACTATCCTTTCTGTGCACGCATGGGCACTTTTTGGAGAGAGATATCTCCCCACCACGCACTGTAAAATTCTCTTTAAAGAAAGTCACAGCTGNGTATTCAAATATAGGTATGTCTGCACATCTGTACACATGCACATATAGGCCCATTCAGACCACATGGAGTTATATTTTTCCTAACTTGGATCAGGACAACGCACAAAGCTTGGCAGACAAAATAAAAGCTATCCTAAAGGCTCCATTTACTCCCCAAGCACCATTTCTTTACTACAGTGGAACTGCCACTATCCTTTCTGTGCACGCATGGGCACTTTTTGGAGAGAGATATCTCCCCACCACGCACTGTAAAATTCTCTTTAAAGAAAGTCACAGCTGAATACTGCCTTCAGCTATGTCAACATAGGCTGAAAGGGTACAGAACTGCAAGTTGCAATTGCTGCAGCTGCTGCTGACTTCTACTAAATAATTTAATAATAAATTTGAAAAAAACTACCACCTTTCCTGATGTGGATTTGCATGCCACAGCAGGGAGAGGCTATAATGACCCAGATGACACACAGTTAACTCCGGATTCCTTAAGACACGGGAACTAATTTAATTGTTAATGTTTTACTGCCTGGATTTTCTAAGAAAATGAGCCCTTGCAGATTATCTGGGTTCCTGTTTCAAACAGAGCAGTGCTGAGGGCTTTTTAGAAAAAAAAAAATCTTGTTTTACTCTGAAATAGCAGCAGCAGTTTTGAGATTTCCAGTGAGGAAATTGGATGGCAGGTCGGGGCGTCAATTTAATGTTCGGAGACATGCTTCGTTTGAATGATAATTTCATTAGATTAGTTTGTAAACTTTTAATGCAGGTTGCATTATATGTCTAAGAAGAAACAATTTGTGTGACAGACTATCCTTCATAATCCCCCTCTTCAGCCTTCTGCTAACAAAAGACCCTTAATACTGAAGATGTTTTGTGGGAGGAGAAACATTTTCCAAACAAGTAGTTTCTCTATTCCAGCCCAGGTAACAAAGAGGCCTTAGGAATTTCTGTGGGCCTTGTCAGGACTGGCCCATTGGTCTTAAAGCCACCTGCTGCTTAAGCCATTGGTCAATAGATTAACTGCTGCTATTACTAAGTGTTTAGGAAAGTAAGTTATGTGGCAGAGCAAACAAAATCAACCTCCTTAACACATGTTAATTCAAAATTTAATAAATCTGCACTGAGAACAGTAAAGCAATCAAGGACGGTGGGGTGCGCAGGAAAGCTCTTCGTATGCGCTGCTCCTCCAAGCAAAGTATCACATAGCAGATAAAAAGTCTTAAACAAAAGGATAATACTCTATTTGCTTTGCAAAACTAGCTTGACACTTGCCTCCACGCCTCTGCCTTCCTCCTTTTCTTCTGGCTTTTGGATGCTGCTTTGTGCTGCAGATTTTGGGCAATTTCCAAACCTCAGTCACTGAAGTTCACAGTAAACAGTAATAGTGGAGTAAATTCCTGGTGTAAAGGTGGGAAGGATTCAAATTCTGGCAAAAGCTGTGACACTCCACAGCCTCGCATGTCATTCTTATTCTGTAATGAAACACGTTTTGACAAAGCACATCTCGTCGGGTCGAGAAAACCTTCTGCCTGCTCTCACATGCATTGGGGTCTTTGTGTGGCCCTGAAGGTGCAGAAGGATTTTGGCAGGGGAACCAAGGAGTTTCAGGAGGCCAATGTCTTATGGATCTGGCCTGGGCAAAGGTCAGAAAGGTGCTACCAACTCTTCTTAAAATAAGTAATTTAAATCTTATTTGCCTGCAGCTCTATGCTATTCCATGAGATAAAAGACTTGGGAGAAAAATTTTGCTTTTGCATGTGAAAATGGGAATAGGACAATACCAGGTGTTGGTGCACGTTGGTTTAGGAGTTCCTGGTTTTCTGTCACATGCTTCAAGCATTTGCTGTTTCTCATACTGCAAATTAAATTAACTAGTAAAATACAGTTCTCATTGTTGTGGAAAGAGCCACAAAAATTCTTGGAATAGATTTCCATTTTTTGTGGTATCTTTTCTTAATTCTTAACTTTCGGATTCATATGTTTCATTAATAAGTAACTTGTTTCATATATGCGTTATCTGCAACCTAAAACTGAAAATCAGGATTATGGTTGCCCTTACTTGGCTTAGAATCTTGGGATGGATGCTCCTGTATGGTATGAGTCTGTGTTTTGTCAGTGGATACTCAGGAGAAGAGAGAAGCCCAGAGCAGTGGCAATTCAGATCACACATAAGTTGCCCGCTGATGTTTTCCCACTGAGTGTTTGAGGGAGGCAGAAGCAGAGAAATGCACTGAAATGTATTCCTGTTCCAGCACATGCACACTTCTATCCACGGTGAGGTGTGGCAGCTGGCACTGGCCTTCTCTTCAGAAATTTGACCATTTGTTACTATTGGGTTTGGGACCTGGGCTTTTGTAGATTTCCCACAAATCTAATACTGGTTTTGCCAGGAGCATTCGACTGGTTCCCAACATATATGTTGATGATCAGGTACAGTACCTTGTTAGGAAAACAAGGCATCTTCCAACCAAATTTTCAGGGGGGATTTCTCAGGATCCATAGTCTGGGTTGTGATGTCCTTGGTCTGGCTTTGGCAGAGCCTCCCTTAACCTGTGATGTGAATAAATGCTACTGCAGGCCTCCATCCATGCTGTTTGCAAGGCTGAAAATTCCCCCTTTGTGAGGCTGTAAATCTCCTGAGAGGAGAATGCAGCAGTAACTCCAAAATGTTTTCCTTGCAGACCTTGTTGAGCTGTTTTTTATCTTGGTAGGGGAGCATTTAGACCTCTATGAACAAGATAAGATAAATGATTTATTATGGCATGGTAGGTATTGCTAGGCTATCAGCTGCCATCATGGAGCCCAGGCTGATGGCTGTAGTAAGATATTAGAGGCTATCTTTGAACAGGACATTTATCTGAGATTTTTATAATATATCAAAGTTCCTTGCATGTCTGGGAGTATGTGGGGGTCAGTAAAATGCTAAGAACGTTTCAGCAGGACTGCTATCCTTCCTTTCCATCCCGTGTCTAATCACCCTCCCTTCGGGCAGTCTGCTAAAATTGTGATGGTAGGTTAAAATCAGATCTCTGGGTATAACAGAAGTTTGCCTATGTCATATTCTGAATGTCTTTGACTCCAGGACCTGTACTCCTGATGGAGACAGTGTAAGGAAAGCCAGATCTAGCCCTACATTTGTGCTCTGCAGTGAGGACATAGGGCATTTGTGTTCAAAGTATCTTTTCCCAAGAAGGTGGGTGAGCATCTGTCTTCACAGCTGACACCAAAGCTGGTTTTCAGCCAGTCTGCTGGCAAGAAACACGAGTGAGTACGGTCCCATTCGACAGCCATAAGCTCTAGGTAGTTTAATGTAATGCAGTTAAAATTAAAGCACTTGCCTGGTTTGTTGTGCAACACCCCTGCATTGCCTCAGTCTGGCAAGGTCACCTGGATGATATTATAGATGTGCACTCTCTGGTTCCTTTTCACTTATTTTTAATGTGATGTTGCTTTCTGTACACATATGAATGGTATGAGCCAAGAAAAAATGTGGAGTAAAGGAATATATTTTTAGATGTTACTTTTTGGACAGCAAGGGATGCAGTCTCTTCTGGAATTTGATACTCATAAGCTGAACGGTGCTTTACTGCTGTGATGCAGTTAAATCACTCAATTTCTTTGCTGCCTCATAATGAAGAAACCTAAGCTCAACTATTACTCTCCTTTGAGGCTAAGAATTCAAACTCTCTTTGAGAAAAGACTGATTTAAGATCATTTTCTGCTCTGAGTGTGCTAGGCATTACACAGGGTGCAAAGGCAGTACATAGTGTAGCATGACACTTAAACTGTTATTACACTTATATTGCATTTAGAAAAAAAATCTTCAATCATTCATAGTTAACCTAGAAGTGCATTTTCCCCAATGTGACACTTAAATGTTTTTAAAATAATGGGATGATTTGTTTCTTTCCCCTTGAATATGAGGCAGCGAGGTTAGAAGGGGAAGCAGAGGGGGGATGAAAAGTGGCTTATATTGTCAAGGTCTCCTTAACTGTTAAGCAGTGGGGGAAAGAATCAGATTCCTTTTCTGGGCGAAAACAGAGAGATATTCTCCACTGATGACTGTCCTTCTAAGCCTTTCCTATCACAGGCTAGCAGTTAAAATAATACTCACCTACTGGGCATCCAGCAGAGTTGATCTACCTTTTCTGCTAGGAGGTTCACGTCCAGTCAAGCCTGATTAATCTGTTGCAAGTCCTGAATGATCCCAAATATAACACATAACAGCTACACCTGTTTATCAAGTCAGTTCATTTCCCTTCCCCTATTCCACACTGAAAAGGAGCATTAATTAAAACAGTAAACAAACGAGCGCCTATTCTAAATCAGAGCTGCAGGCAAAGAAGAGATAACTTAGGCTCTTGAGAAGAGGGATTTTCAGTTAATTTATGGAATCTACTGTCACTCTCAGGGCAAGGGAGCTTACGTAGCTGGGAAATTGAAGCAGACAGGCTTTGTCTAAACACTTCTTTTTCAGTGACTATCTTCTCTTTTTTTCCTATTTTAATTTTTAATCAAGCCCTCTTTTTTTTTTTTTCCTTTTTTTTAAAGGAAAGAAATTGCTAGATTTTTCCAGTGTTCTGGTGAGTCATACAGCTCCTGTGAGATTCCCAAAAGGTAGAGAAGAGTGAGGAGCAGAGGCAGGAAGCTGAGCTTTGAAAAGAGCAGTGTGAGAATATAAAATGTTCCTTTAGCAAATTATTCCCCGGAAATTAATTGCTGTGTTTCAATCCGTTTTATTCATCATTTCCCCAGCATATTCATCTGTACCCTGGTCCTGGACCGATGTCGGTGCGAGTGTAGGTTTTTGTCCGCTCAGATAGATCCCCGATGGGCTGCAGGGAGCAAATCTGAATTAAATAGTAGGAAAATAGCGTCCACTGGGTTACTGTGCTGAGCGGGGAGCGGCCGGGTCCCTGCGCAGGGGCTGACCGCTCTGTGCTCGCACACGGGAGCGGATGGGCGAGCTCACAGCGCTGGGACAAAGGCTCTGCTTCTGCCTGCCGGAGGCTGCCAGGAGACACCGAGGGGATCAGAGAGGCACAGCCCGGGGCCTCGAGTCTCGGTTGTGCTTTGCAGGTGCGCTTTGCACCCATCCTCCGAACTTGGGGCTGCGGTCCCCAGGGGCTCCGCGGGCGGAGCGCCGCGGGGAATTGCCGGGGTGTGGGTGCTGCAAGGTCAGGGCCTTTGATTCAGTGTGGATTTGGGTCTGCTTTGTGTTTTTGAGGGAAGCACGTACACATTCAGTTTTTGACAGAGGGGGAGAAGCAGCAGGGGAGCGCCTCAGAGCTGCAGGAGAAATGGGGGCCAGACCCCCCTGAAAGCCAAGAGGTGATGTGCTCTGAATTCCCCCTCACAAGCACATTGCTGAGCTAATTGAAACTGGCTCTCCCACATCCCTGGAGAGTGCCCTGACCTCCTACCTCCCGGCAGATGGGGGGAGGGCTGGGAGGCAGAAAAAAAACCCCTATCCCTCTTTTCCTCTCTCCCTCTTTCCTTCTTTCCTTCTCTCCTTCTCTCCTTCTCTCCCTCTCTCCCTCTCTCCTGGTCCCTTTCCCTCTCCATTTTTAAATCAGCAGTCCTACCCCAAGAAACCTTCCCTGCTGTAGCTCCTGCTATACACACCCAGGACAACTTTCAACAAATCACCATTTTCTGTCAAAAAATTTGCAACCTGCTCTTGTTATGAGCTGCTTTTCAATTCCAGAACACAGCTAAAAAGATTTCTGCTCTGCCCAAATAAAATACAGGAGGGAGACAGTTTAAACTCCTATCAGCCAGGATTTGTCACGATGAAGGCTGCGTTTCTCAGGAAGCAAACTATCATTTTGCTTCTACAATACTGTTGGGACTCTCTCCCTGGGCTAATTAATATATTAGACATTTGATTTTATTTCAGACTGAGATTTGGAATAATTCAGTTTGTGAAATTACATTGAAATTGTAGTTTTCATAAAATTACAGACAGACCAAAAAAAGTTCTGTAAACCTTTGTCATTTCAGATACAAACCTCTTTTAAAGCTACAGGAATGCCTTCTACATATTTCAAGTCATCCAGCTTTTACTGGTGGCATATCCAGTAATCATGTTGACAAATTAATGGTAGAGAATTAGTTGTACATTAAAGATTTAAATTATATTATGCAGCACATTGTCATAAAATGATATAAAACAATTGGCAAATAAATGTAAATTAATTCCAGTTACTGACATGTAAGACGCAGACTGACATCTGTACACTTCTTGCCTTGCGCAGCTGCCATACTTTCAAACGTAAAGCAAAGTGGGAAGCGGGATGGCGCAGTGCAGCAGCAGGCAGGGATGGGCTCAGGCCTTTGGGAATGGCCGTGGGCTGGGCAAACCGTACCTCCACTTCTAAACAAACAAATTTGTGTCCAGCATCGCCCCTGTGTGCCCCTGGGGGGACGGTAGAAAAGTTTCCTTTGTCAAGCGGGATGAATACCTTGTCATGACAATACTCGGGGTTTGGTATTATCCCACCCTGTCCAAAATCCCGCGAGTTCCTATCAACACCAAAGCGCGATTGCTTCCCGGGGCACAACCCCGAGACTTTCAAGGGCTCACACACTACTGTGCTGGCTAATTATACAGATTCCATTTCCTGTTATGAAGGAATGCATTACCTGCAGCAAAGGATGCGGAAAATATTGGGCGCGGGAGGCGCTAGGAGGAAGCAGAAAGCGGCCATGAATTCAAGCCCCAGCCCTGGGTTTATACCCACAATCCAGACCCATGCTGAGAGCCTAATCACTGGGGCCATTCTTTGGGCTGTTGTCCAATCAGTCCCTGAATAGCAAAACCCCACAATGCGGAGTATGAATTAGAGGGGGGAATAAACGTGGGCGCAGACTTTTTTTGCAACAATACCTAACCAGGCCTTTCAGCCAGGACAACTCACGGACAAAAGCACGGCGGAAATTGAAGTAACTTTTGGAGGCCCTCATCAGTAAGAGCTGGCTTGATGAGGGTAGCGCTGGCTTCTTTTTTGTGTGGACTGGATCAATTATTCGCTGAGGGGGGAGAGTGGAGGAAAAAAAAGTCTTAAAAATCCAACATTTGTGTCGCACTGGCCTTGGAAATCATGGCTGTTCACTGAATAAAACCAAATATTTTTGTCTCCTCCTCCTCCTTTCCTTGGCGGATGCTGCAGTAATTTAGGGGGTGGCTGGTGGAGTGCTTGCATTCCTCACCCTTCCCCCCGCGCCCAAAGAAGAGAATAGCTTCTTGAGCTATAGAGATGTCAGGTCCATGTTTTAAAATTTAGCTTTGTTTACCCAACAGAATGGAATTCATTACTGCGCAAAAGCGGTTCAATTTTCTGACCTTTTTTATTCAAAATGTTGGAAGTAGCAAAAAGCTCATTTGAAGGTCACAGGTTTATGTATCTATTCTCCTAAGTGTTTTAGAAATTCATATGGAGGACACTAAAGGTGGAATATGTGAAAACATACTGTTCATTGTTTACCCTAACCTTGCCACGATTATTAGATAAATGAGGGAAGCAAAATGGCATTAAAAGCCATTGTTAACAGTGATTTTTTTTTCCCCTGAAGACTGTTCATTTTTGCCCCCGATCTGCAAAGGTCATGTTCTAATTCTTTTCACTGAGTAGTTTATATAACTTCTGCATTTCAAGTCTATAAAAAGCTTTTGCAGACTTTTCATACTGTAAGTAGTAATTTGTTTCATTACCGTTTGAATTTTTATATGTAATTCCTATGGACGTTTTGCTGATATTGTCAGGCTTAAAAGCTGAGAGGCTTTTCAGTTTTTTCTATTTTTTTCTTTTTTAAGGCCAGATTCATTCTATCTAGATAATTTGAAATTAGTGGAGTCAATCAGTTGGCGATTTAAAAGCCGAACTTTGAGGCGAAAGATATTTGGAGTAAAATTATTTTATTTTTCTACATCCGCATGTGATATGAAAGGCCTTTTCAGCCAGTTATCCAAAGCCAATATTTAACTGTTACTTATTCCCCTAATTTCTGTCCTTTGTCAGGGGAACTTTCCTCGCTAGATCTTGTTGCTCCGTTCCGCGCTAATTGCGGCTTACATTATATAAATGGCTTTGTAAAGAAAACTATAACCCCCAGCCTCGAAAGTTGCATGTTTCTATTTGCTCAAACTTGATGCACTTATTTTGAGAGGGTCATTTCGAGGAAAGCTGTGTAGGCACTGAGAATGTCTTGTATAATAAGCTTAAACAGAACCTTTTGTCCGTCCTCGTCTTCTCAGGCCCGAAAATTAGGCCTCCTTTTTCTGGCGGGGGGCTGAAGTGGTTCATTACCGCAGCCTCCTCTGGCAGGCCTTGGCCCAGCCATTCCCAGTACTCGAGCTCTGTAACTTCCTTAGAAAGGACGAAGGAAAACATGGCACACAAAGGTCTTGTTAGCACTTCCTATGTGAAATTAGCAGCTTTCTAAAAGGTACAACTCCAATTACCTCACATTGTGGGGACGCGCACAAACCCAACAATGAGCCCAGTCTTGCAAGTGACATGCTGTCTCTCTGGAGTTACTTCCCTAATTAGGGATGACGAAGCCCCATTCTGGCGAGTGCATCTATTTACAGTGGGCCACAATGCCTTAACTCGAGCATCCTCCTGAAAGGCCAGTGTTAAAAAACACAAGTGCTCTTTTGGCGGAGCCGTCCGTGGGGAAGCGCCGCATTCCTCGCAGCTACACCCTGCCGAAAAGGGTGGCCGCTTTCCCCCGCATTGTTCACACTTCAGGATTCATTTGGGACAATAAAGCTCCTGCCCCGTGAGCGCTGGGAATTACAGTGGACAATGGCCAGGCTTTCTTAACGGGGTCTAATGATGGAAAAAAAGAAAAATATTTATTGCTTTTGACAGTTTCACAAGGGGCAAAAATCCTTATCGTGGCTTTAAGTTTCCACAGCTGTTGGAGGAAGGGTGGTCATATGGACTAAAACAGTTCAGCTCCTTTGTTAAGAGGCTGAGCACAAGGGCCAAGCTGTGAAATTAAAGATTAAGTTCATTAAGGTAAGATAATTGTGCTTGCATCCTTGTTGATACAGGTGTGTACAGGCAAGGCCTGGCTCAACAGATCTATTTATTTACCTCCTGGTTCCTTACTTTCATGAGGCAAATCACCTCACGGAGGTGAGGTGCTGGCAATGCATCTTGTTTGCATAGCCTGGGACAGGGCTGGTGACCCACAGCCTGTGTTCACCGTGGGCCCATCAAGAGGGGGAGGAGGGTGGAAAACATTGCGGGGCAACACCAGGCATACCTTTGCCCAGAGGAGACACCCACCCTGGTTTAGGGCTGGGGCAAAAGTCAGCTTCTTTCCTCAGAGGAGAAATGTCTTGAAACACCAGTGGTGCTGCGGTGAGGGAGGTGAAATTAATAATTCTCTGGTAGCTTATTTGGCATGAAAGTGCTACTGATTATTAGTTTGCTGCTGCTAAGTGTTTGGATTCTTCGCTATTATTGTGTTATTTGTATTGTTAACAGTTCACAAGTTCAACAGTTTGAACTAAATGGTGCTGTAATATTAGGGTTCCAGTATGAAATTACTGCAGTTAATAATAAAATAAGACCTTTGTGTAGGTATATAGATAGCTTCCCAAATTCATTAAAAAAGCCCTCATGAATTAGCGCAAACATACTGCTGGGGGTTGTGCTGTTTTGGATCAGCAGATCAATTATCTATTGTACTATTTTGGTGACAAAGTGGGATGATAATTTTGAGTGATTAAAAACGCTGCAATACAGTTATTTCATCAAAATAAACATAAAGCAGGGATTTGCGTGAAGGAGCCTGGTGATTCACTTTCGCCGGTTCCCTTCCTCTCACCCAGCAGTCACCCAGCCCAGCATCCCGCCCGGACTGCTGCAAGCACATCGCCTGTGCTCCAGAGACAGCTGAGGAGCACAATCATTTCCAAACCTGGTGCTTAAAAACCGTGCCTTTCAGGGCCTCCTCTGTGAGAGGGAGCAGTTTAATTCACTGCTGTTTCCCCTGCAATGATGCTGCTCCCTGATGCCATCCTCTCTCTGTGTGTTGCATGGTGCCAAGTGGTTTGTGATAGCACGCTGAGGTTAGGACACGCGGCATCTCTCTGATATATATTCTGCCACAGATACTGTGCAGATCAGTGCCAACAAGGAGACACCAAAAATACCTCCGCCTGATTGCTGAGCTTCCCAGGATACGCCTGTGCCCAGAATTAAATTTTCTGTCCCACTCTACTTTGGCAAGGAAAGAGCCCCTATCCCATTTGGGGAAAAATATATGGAAATTACTCATGACAGAAATTCCTCAAAGACAACATCTTTACTGCAACACTGGAGAGATGTCTGTGTTAAGAGGCACATGAAATAGACCAAGTTCCTTGTCCTTCAAGCTGACAGTGCATTAGGCCCAATCCTGCGCACTTTAAAGAATCAGTTCCATTATTTCCTGCCTGCTTTAATCTGTTTTCCTCATATAGGTGCCTAAGGAAGTGAATAGTAGTTCAGGTTAAAAATGTGCTGAGACACAGATATGCTAAATATTAGAAAACTTGCTTTTTTACAGAGACATTTGCTTGTACACAAGTTCTCTCCTTTTGGAGGATATAAATGACATATCAGTGGTTTTAGAAAGCAAAGCCGTTCAAGTAACCTTCATACACCTTCTTTAAAATTAAGGATTTAGCTTTACTCCTGTGGCATAGATAATGAATTTTTCTTTGCTGGATGGAAAGAAAATCCTGTCACATGGCTGGAGTATGTAGCCTATTACAGCTAATACAACATTTCATCATTTGAACACTTGATAAACACAAAGAGAGTTGCAGGCAATTTCTGAAGTGTTCTTAAATCTCACTTTACATTTTGGTCCTAGTGAAAGCAATCATTGCAAGGCTCTTTTTGTTGAGGTAAAATGATTTTGATTCTTCTTTTTTTAAAATTTCTATATGTTTTTCTGTAAAGATCTGGTTACTCTTAAAATAAATTAAACCATTTTCAGCTAGGAGAAAAGTAATTTATGAAAAAATTTATTTATAAAGCCCATTAAAAATATAAACCTTTATCCTTTTTCATTTTAATTTTTTACGAACTGTTGAAAAATACATGTAAAATATAAATGATCGGTTCATGAGATAATCTACCCACAAATCATTAAATTAAATTAGCTTTACTTTCCTGCATGTAGACATACCTGAGAAAATATAAGAACTTACAATAGTTATTAAATAAATCACAGCCTAATAAAAATTTATAATTTGTTATGTGAAAGAAAGCGAAGAAAATTGGTATTTTACCCATGTTTATCCATTTATGTTTGCATGTACTATACTATATGTGAAAAATAGTGTCTCTCAGGTAGATTGTTTTTAAGAGGAGTTTGCTCCCTGCAGCAGTTCATGTGTTGCATGTGGGAATGTTCCACTCTCTACCATGTGCATATGCACATGGTGTTGTAGGCATTAGTGAACAGCTATAACACATTAATGTGGACATCAGCGAACATAGCAGAGTGTGAGTACGTTAATACAGTGTCTGTACAGATGCGTGCATATACACTGATTCGAATACTTTGGCAAATAAGTATTACTTGATACATACTATATTGTGGATTGTTCATTACAACATTTCCTGTTCTGCATAAAAGTATAAGAAATCCAGTAACAAGTAAAAAAATGCATTACGTTGAGATAAAGGACTTTCTATAATGTTGTTTCTATTTTTTCTGCTTTGACACCTTGCTGCTATAAAAATAAGTGAAATTTTTTTAGAAATCCTTGCCAAATCTTTTGTCTTAGTAGACATGCACTGATTTTTCACCTGTGATTAATTGTTACTGTGTTCTACTTACTTTGTGATTGATCAGCTCTTCTTGGAGAGTAATTTTTCCCTGCAGGCTATATGTCCAAGTTGAGCAGTACTTGTGCTTTGCTAAACAGACCATTGAATGAAATACAGTTCACACAGGAGTTTCTGCCTCTTCTCTGAAGGATAAAACTACACAGCTGCAGTTGTGTACTAGGCAGGTCTCAGGTCTATGAGACAATTTCAATGTGAATGCAGGATGCTGGGTTTTTTTCTGATTTATATGCCAGGTGGTTTTGACTAACCAATATATAGTGAATACTGTTAAGAAAATGATGAGATTGCATTTCCCTGTGTACTCTACAGTATGTCCTAAAATTGTAATCTTACTCAGCTGCTGAGTCCACCTCCTGTTCTCTGTGGATTAGTTATTTAGCTTGGGTATTAGGTATATAAGAAAAGCTTAATCCAAGAGTCATTATAAGTGTTTTAATATTGAAATTTGTCTTTGCAAAATCAAATTTTAATATCCTAAAATATGTTCATCCTTTTTAACAGCATGATTAGAAAATGTTTTGCAGGGAAAATATGTGGACAGATTCAGTACATGGTCTTCACATTACAGGTTATTCTGTCCTGCTGGAAGTAAAATGCTCAGAGCATTTGTTTATTGTTATGAAGTATTTTTTAAAGGTTTATGCCAGCATTTCTTAAGAATCTTGTATGGGCTAGAAAGGCTGTCACAAACCATCCATGCTCTTTTTGGAAAGAGAAATTAGCCTTCCTCAAGCTCCATACTAGCTGCTGGTAGAAAAATTAGCAAACATAGTTAGACCAGCGCAAGTTATTTCTTACAAAACTAATGTTACAACTTTTTTTGTGATTTACCAGAAATTCTTGGGCATAAAATCTTGTGGACATCAACTGAGAAATGCAGTCAGCTTGTGCACAGGGACACTTAAGCCATCTGGAAAGTGTGAAATCCCAATAGGGACTTTAGGATAAGCACAGGTAGTCGTCTGAGTGGGCTACAGTAAATTCTTTTACAAAAGATGAAAGAGATTTAAGTGAGCTTGGAGGTTACATGCCAGCTTGATCACAAATTTGTGGAGAAGCCCTTTTTGCCCTACTTATTTGGCTTCAAAATTACTGTAATGGTTTCTTTCTACACCATGTATGAATTGTCAAAAATGGGAGAAGTTGCTGATTGTATTTCCTATCGTTGCATCCAACAACTATTCCCTCCAGCAGACCAAAACTATTTGTGCCTCCATGGTGTGTGTCTGCTCTACAGGGCTACAAACTTCAAACAGCTCAGGTGCAGCACAGGATTCAACTGAGCAGCACAATGATCTTGCCCACAGGGAACTTTGACCTTGGGGCAAGACCACTTCCAGAAGCTCAGCCAGCACACTGCTCCACAGCTCTGCAGTCTTCAGTGCAGAGTTAACCTTAGACAAGGAGTCATCATGTAGCCAGGAACTAGAGAGTCCTCTCTTGGAGAAGTTCTGTTCTCTATTCTTTTGCCTGTTTTTCTACACTTCATGACATTTATCTTCTGTGGTTTTCAGGACCATTCTGAGGAACTTTGTGACTTCAATTCTTCAAGTAAGGCAATGCAGAACTTGGATGCTGTTATTCATCAAGTGGGATCTGCCATCTCAAAATCTATATTATCAAACTGTAATTTTAAATAGACCCTGAAAAATATCAGTGATTGTCGCGGGGGTTGTCCACCCG
>VYZR01095776.1:0-13558 GCA_013400675.1 Oxylabes madagascariensis
TTTTTTTTTTTCCTCAAGGACAAATCACTGGGAGCATGCATGACAAATAATTTGAAGTCCTACCTTGGGCTTTGTTTTATTTAATGATGCAATCCTCCTTTTTTTTTTTTTTTCACCTTCTGGCCATGAAAAGAGAATTTTGATAGCCAAACAGCTGAGCAGCTACACAAACACTGCAAGACAACTCCTCTTCTCGCACAGGAATTGGGCTGGATGGTTTGTTCCTGGAAACCTGCAGCTCCTGGCTGTGGTGGATGCCTGGCTGGCACAGATGGGCTCCAGAGGGAGGTCCTACAACTGTTTGTCTGAATTCCAAAAAGCAGAAAAGCAGAGGGGAAGGATGTCATGGAGGAAACTCTTTCTCCATTCACTGTCATCCATCTTCCCAAATAAATCTGGGAGTACTGACACGGATCACTCTCACTCTGAGCACATCTGGAAACCTTCTGTACCCTGGAAAGATTCTAAGACAGTGGTTTGAGGAAATGGAGTTTAATTAGACCAGAATTAACTTTTTTCATCCTCAAACCTTGATGAGAACCAAACAGCCACTTCAGGGAATTCTAATTCCTGATGTTTCAAGGGTTGAGGAGCAAAGCTGCCACTGAGTGTGGGGAACTTCAGCTCACAGAGGGTGAGCGTGGGAGGGCTGGGGAGGCTTGGCAAGCCTTCCACGGGGAGATCACTTTTCCACAGTGGTTGGAATGATCCAGATTGCCCAGCAGGAATGAGGCCACGCAGAGCAGTGGGAAGCAGACCTGGCCCTTCATCCCCGCTGGCCCCTCGGGCTCTGAGCAGCAGCAGTTGGAAAGAACAAACTCAGGATGGTTTTATTTGGTACCACTTGGGAAAATGGACAATGGCAAGGAAAAATCCTGATTTTCCAGCAGATTTAATGTGGCACTAATTTATGTGTAGAAATTGTTTTCCACCACGACTATATTAGTAAAATTTAGGTATTGAAGGATATGGAAGTGTCTCAGTGTTGCAGTTTGCTGTGAGCAGTGGGTTCTTTCCAACCCTTTCCATCACAAATATTGTTGGTTCTGTAAAACAGTGTGCAAAATTCGGATTTTTCGAAAGGAACCTGATGGGTTTTACTTATTTATCAGGGCTGGGAGCTTTACATAGTTTCCAGACTTAATGCTGACAGTAGCCTGAAACCTTTGGCAAGATGCAGGCAGGAAAGCCAAGGACTAATGGAATGCATTGGAGGGGAAATGCAAGTTTGGGTTTTTTTGGCCTTCGAATACTTAGAACTTACTTGCTAAATAAGGTTTTACAATGCGGGAATAGCTCCCCACAGTTGGTAGAGGCAGTGTGAGGATGTTTCCTGGGCTAAATTCCCTAAATCCCTGGATTCCCTGCTTATCTTTTGTCAGCTTTCTTCTCAGGTTGGTAGTAAAAATCCTTTTAAGAGAGCTGTTGTGTTTAGCAAATATTAACAGTTAAACGTTTGTTTCTTTAATAGCACCTGTTTCATAAACATTGAAGTATTATTGTGTGAGGTTTACAGGGGTGAAGGATTCCATAATTACTGTTTTGTCTCTTCTGCTTTCTCCAGGATTGTGGCTTTATCCTTGATCAAAAGATATGGTAATAAGTGCAGTCACTCTCCCAGCAGTTTGCAAAGCCTTTAGCTTGGGGTTTTCCTGCCTGTTGTATGTAAATTTTCATGTGTCCTATTACAGATCACTTACAGGCTTTAGAATTCAGTGCTGTAATGAGAACCAATACAAAATGTTTATATTCTGGTGGTCTTAGTGCTGAGAAGGTGGACTTTGTGCTCAGCTTGGACATTCACTGAATAATTCTGAATAGTGCTGAATAATTCTGGGAACAGATACTGATACTAACGAAATCCTACTCAGAATTTGAATAAGCTTTGTGCTGTTTACTAGGACAGCTTGGCTCCCTTTCCATGTGAAACCAGTTCTTCGTGCTTCTGGAGGTAAAATAACATCTGGGGTGGATCCACCCCGTCAGTTCAAGGGATAAGTCAAATTTGTTCGGATTTGCTGTATTTTTCTTTATCAAGTCATAATCAGGTGGTTGTCTTTGAACAGGTTTTTGTAAGTGAGATGATAAAGAAATGCTCCCTCCCCTGAAGCAAGGAGAGTCTGGCAATAATTGTCCCTCTGGCAGTTGTTGCAAGTTAAGTTATTTTTGTAATCCTCTCAAAGATTTTGTACTTGGTGATTTATACTCAGAACTGACAGGTTTTGAGATATTAGAACCATGGAACAGACCAAAAGAAAGGCTGAATAAAAAGATTGTATTGGAGGCTTTTTTATAAGCAAAAAATAAGGACATGATTTAATTTGGTTTCCTTTAATTTGGTAAACTGCTGGAGCAGAAATTTTTGTGGCTACAAAAATTAGCTTAGGTGTTAATTTCTCAGGAGTTAATTTTTCAGGTTGATTTTTTTCAAAAATCCAAGGCATAAATGTGTAAAAACTCAAGTTTCAATGAACAGAACTTTTCTAACCTCCAAGTTCTGTTATAGGTCACAGAAAGAAGGTGTTGGAAAAGATGCTGATAGAAACTGGGGCTTGGAAAGCCTGGGACATTTTCTTCAAAAAGAGCATTGGCACATTCTGTAGCGAGGCAAGCACAAGGCCTGTGACACCTTTGGTTTGTCTGATCCATAAAAACTGGGGAGAAAAGGTGTCCATGATAGCAGGGGCTGCCTGTGTGTCCATGGTGTGTGATTTGAATTAGCACTGGGTTGACTCTGATGGGCTGTAATTGCTCTAAAAGTGACAACGAGTTCCTGACATCTCTGGCAGTGTGGGAATTCTGTCATTTTTAAGGAGGGCTGGAGAATGAGCAGCCCTGGGTGCTGCAGGTGTTTTCTGTGCCCTTGTGCTGCAGGGAAGGATAATTAACAGGTGTGAAAGGTAAGATCAGTGTCTTCAGTTGCACTTTCAGATGCAGATTTCAAATATTGAAGACACTTCTCAATTAAAGCCCTTTTTTGTCTGTTCTGTGTTACCCCATTTGAGACAACTGCATTGAGTACACAGCATCAATTCTATTTGGAAGTTTCTCAATTCAGAATTACACACTAATTTAGCATCCTGTTGGCATTGCAAGTTTTCCTGCTATTTATTTCTCACTTATTTATGCTTGCCATTATGTCTAGCATGAAATAAATTTGAATGAAATAGTAAAGTTATTATTGTCACTCTCGAGCTTTGATGTGGTTTTTATATCTTAATTTTTTTGTGGATCTTTAGTCAGGACATAAATCCGCTACAGGACTGTTCCTATGTGTGACAGACAGACAGAAGTGTTCTATGTACTAATGTAAAAAATAAACCTGGGCAAGTGTTTACAGTGAAATAAGTTGCAATTATGGGAGGATTATTGTTGATGAATAACTTCCTGTGATAGTAGGAAGTCAAATTATTAATCCTGGTACTAAAAGTTCTTCCCACCCAGCCCTACCCTTAATCCTGGTCAATCCAAATCCATTCAGTCCTTAAGCAGTTATATGGAGATCAGAAACATGAAATTAGAGGATTCTTTAGTATAAAAGAAAAAGATTTCAGGTTTCTTGACTGGACTTTCAGATTGAATGACACGATACAAGTTGGGGAGTGGAGTTCTTGTTTTTTGTTTGTGTGTTTTGGGTTGTTTGTTTGGGGCTTTTTTTTTAAACATATTGATTTCTGTGACATGCAATCTCCTCACTAAGAACTAGATCCATTTAGTGCTAGAAAAGGCTTTTAAAAATCATTGAAATGGAGCTGGTTTCATCGGAAATTGATGTGGGAGGTCTGCCTGCCCCTGTCACGCGGGAGCTCAGCACCATGCTCCCACGGCCTCTCCTGTGGTAATAATGTGTGTAAAGACCCCAATCCTATAGATTGACTCCCTCCTGGCCATGTTGGTGTTGCAGAAAAACCTTTTTCCTTGCTGTGGTTACAGTCTATAAAAAAATCACAGTCTCTCTACTTTGTGGAGAAGGGAAAATCAGAGGAAAATCCAGACTTTAAGGCAGGAGGGATTTCAGGGCTCTTTGTCCACCATTCCAGCCCAATTCCAGGCAATCACCTCAGTTCTCCAGCAGGGCCTGGGAGCTGGTGGAGAGCAGGTGTTGGGCCTAAACCCCTCATCCAAGTGCTTCAGATTTCAGACTTTCAGAATTTGCTTTTTTTTTTGTGTTGTTTTTAAAGGAAGCCTTTAAAATTTGGAGTGGTGCTAATGCTCTGCCAGAGATGTACAACTTCATGGATATTTAATGAGCCTGTATTTCCTTTCACAAATAATTCCAGTACAAAGCAATGTGTGTTTGGTTGTTAAAGATGTAGCTGCTTGTAATGAACTAAAATGTTGAATTATACCAGCTGCTTTGCATCTGGATTTTTGGATCTTTCCTCAGTCTTTAGAAATGGAAGCTCGAGTTCTCTATCTGGAAATGGAAATGGCCATTAACTGGAATGAGCTTTCAACAGCCTTTGATTTTAGGTCAGGTTGACTAATGTTAAGAAGATTAAAAATATCTGAATTTATTATGTGTTTCACTGAAAATGGACGGCCAAATTAACAAATACTACTTAGGTATGCCGGTGGGTTTTACTGTGTCTCTTCCAACCATCTTCGGTAAAAAGTCACATTCAATGTCACAGAAAGGAAAAATAATTATCTTAATTTCAAAAAAACTTCAGAATGCTTTTTAAACTTCCTTCCCATTATGAAAAAGAGGGCCAGCACTGTCTGACTAACTGGAGAGCTGTTAGACAGCACTGGTTTGCTGCATATTTTTATCTAAGTGAGATGTGCTTGTGGCTCATGCAATAACACTCTGTCTCCATTCCTCTTCTTTATGAACATCAAGTGATCTGCAATATACAAATATTGTGTGGCTTACTTTGCAGCTCAAAGATATGTGTAGGAGTTTCTTGGAGTGGGAAAATTTAATTATTCTGGAAATGAGCTGAATGAAAAGTAAATATGCTGCCAAATTAATAATTCTTCTCAGTGTAGATGTATATATTTAAAATGAACTGTTTAAGTGACTTTGGGGAAAGATGTTCAAAGTGACTGGATAGCATTAGATAGAGTTTTATGGTTGAAATTTAGGAAATGTCAGGCTTCTATTAAGACAATACACTTGAGGCTAGAAAATATTTTTCTTGGAGTTGCAGACTCTCGTTATTCCTGCTCGGTTGTTATAAAGATCAATAGCTTCCAGGCTGATTACCCAATATGAGGAGAAGGGTTTATTTTGGGATATAGAGCAAGGGATGGATTTGAGATGTCTTGGACATATTTAGAGTGATTGGAATATTAGTTCCTGTTAGGGCCTTTCTCTTCTGCCAGCTCTGAGCTGTGCTGGGAGTAGTAAAAATGTGTTTATGGCTGGTGGTGTGCAAGGGTGAGGCCTTCTGTGTTGCTAATTTTAACTTCTTCTGAATTACTACACTCAGGGTCTAGATTCAGTTTGATAAAATCCCAACACTACTTCTGGAAATTGGGCCAAGGCAGAAGTTCTATTTTAAACTTGGTTTAAAGTTCCTGCTTAATCCAAATGGAGTGGTTTTGCTTCCTTGGCTTGAATTATTTAAAGGCTGAAAGCTGCAATAGTTTGACAGAAAAATAGATAATCAACTCACTGGTTGGTTTGTAAAATGTTCAAGGTTTTAGTCAGATATTTTGGTCTTTTCATTTTGAATTGCCAAAATTCATCAAAAAATTGGTGGCTTGGTTTTGAGTCTGGCCAGAGCCTCTTGGTGACGGAGCCTTGCAGTTGTCCGGTTGCTGTGCACGGATGCTTCGGGATTTTGCTTTGAAGATGTGAATAAACCTTGCCCATCTGACACCCATTTTAACCTGTGACCTAAACAGTTTATTTGACATTAAAAACCCCAATAAAATACAAATACCACTGACATTCCCCAGTGGCTTTTGGTGAGGAGTGATGCCACGTGTTGCTGTTCTCTCCGCTGTTGCAGACAACGTCCCGGAGGAGCTGAAGGACCCGTTCTACATCGATCAGTACGAGCAGGAGCACATCAAACCCCCCGTGATCAAACTGCTGCTCTCCAGCGAGCTCTACTGCCGGGTCTGCAGCCTCATCCTCAAGGGGGATCAGGTGGCCGCTCTGCAGGGACACCAGTCCGTGATCCAGGCGCTGTCTCGGAAGGGGATTTACGTCATGGAGAGCGATGATACACCTGTGTCTGAGTCTGATCTGGGCTCTGCACCAATCAAAATGGTTAGCTTAATTAAATCCACCTAATCATCTCCTTTTTATTTAACGCTATTTAAAATAGTAAATGGAGTGAAGAGCTCTTAATTTCTAGGTCGTTAACCTTCGGAATGTTTTGTTTTAAATACAGTTAGAACGTACCATTTTTTAAAAGGGATTTTGTTTTCCAATCCTCTCTGTTTTCTTCTTTCAGAGTTCTCATATGGCAATGATTGATGCTCTTATGATGGCCTACACTGTAGAAATGATCAGCATTGAGAAGGTGGTTGCCAGTGTCAAGCGTTTCTCTACATTCAGTGCCTCAAAAGAACTGCCCTATGATTTGGAGGATGCCATGGTTTTCTGGATTAACAAGGTAAAATCTACTTTGGGAAAAGCCTGTCTGTCTTTTCTTGTCGCCTTTCGGATTTTTAGAACAGATTCTGATGCGTGTCTTCCTTTCTTGCTTGTGCATTTCTATCATCTCTTTCTACTTTTGCAACTTGTTTTTCTTAGGGAAGAATAAACCTGGTAAATTTGAAGAAGATAATCGGGAACTAACTTAGAAAAACTGTCAAAATTGGATTCTTTGTTTTCAGACAAGTTGCTGTGAGGTGTTTTTTTGGTTGGTGGCGGTTTTTTTGGGTGAAACACTGTTTCGTGCTAAATAAGAGGATGGACTTAACTCTGACTAGATGGAACATTTAACAGAAATGCTGATTTTTTCCAAGGGCAGCAGTTACGCTATTCTAATTCTTTTGGGTGACAGGAGTCACATTCCAAAGAAAATGGTGTCCTTGCACACCCAGGATTGTGATTTCAGCTACTGCTAATAGAGAGTTGGTTTAGAAAACTGCTGTGCCATGTTTTTCTATTAACTTTTTTATATTTGTAGCTTGAATTGACCATTAAATAACAGGGGCAAGAAGGACGCTTGTGGAAACAAATCCAGGTGTATTTTAATTCATTTTCCATGCTGTGCCCTTTTAGGTGAACCTTAAAATGAGAGAGATAACAGAGAAAGAGATTAAATTAAAACAACAACTAATGGAAAGTCCAGGACATCAAAAGGTAAAACAAATTTGTCTTCAGTTATGGTACTGTGTGTTGATGATGAATGGATTTAAATATCAGTATTTTCTTTGTCAGAGAAGTGTGAGGGCCCCAATCCTCAAAAGTGAGATTTTCTGCATGCAGTTTGTTTTGTCTCTGTCATCAGTGCCCTTCCTTGCCTTTGAAACCCACTGGTGTCATCTGACTTTCCTTTAAGTTTCAGTAGGATGAAAACAACTTGTTCCAACTAAAATAACCTGTATCAACTGTATGTGGGTAAATATGACTCAGCTTTCACAGCACAAAATATATGTTATATATTTTGAAAGCTCTTGGGGCATATTCTTTTTGCATGGGTTATTTGTCTAATGTGTATTTAGGGACTTATTCAGGTTCTGTCCAGGAAGGATACTCTTGGCATTCAAATGTTATATATGTGTGTTTGTAGTTTTTTCCAGCTTTTTCCCTTGAAATTATATCACAATGCACTAATATTGCAAAATATAGCACACTTTCATTTCTGGAGAATGTCAAATAGATCTTTCTCCAACATAATGTCTATCTGAACTCCCAGTTTGTGATTTCATAAAACCTTAAGATAAATTATAAATAATACAGTCTTCCCTCAAATTGGCATTGCTGGGCAAAGGGCTCAAAGTGTGACCCAGGAACAAGGCACAGTTGTTTAATTTTCATGTTAGTGGCAAAGGTTTTTTGTGTGCCTTTTATGGAAAATAATATCCTTCAGCAAAAAAGAGCTGCTTAATTTACAAGTTGATCTGTGGTCTGAAGGATCTCTTGAATTCTTTGACCCTATTGGCTTTTGGGTCTCATTTTAGTATCTTTAAACCTAAATTTCTAGGCTACGAGCCCTCTGAAATATGAAAGTGTTTATTGCTGAAGTGCATTTAAGTATTACTGCTTTTAACTTGCATTGCTGATGTTCCTTTCCTATTCCTACGTTCCTTTCCTTGCTTCCTGAGCAGTCTCCTTCCAAATGGTATTGGAAATTAGTACCTGTAAGTGAACTACTTTTACACCAGTTGTCATCCACAAAATCATGGCTTTTTAAACTTCCTCAGAGTGTTTGCTTCCATTCCAATGCTTCTCAGCTGCTCTTTGAAAAACACCTGTGTGAGCTTTGGGGTCATCAGGCTTTGTTTTCGTGGCGTGCTTTTTGCATACTGTACAGCATTCAGCATACTCACTTTGCAGCATTTCAGAA
This sequence comes from Oxylabes madagascariensis, assembly GCA_013400675.1. Classification (NCBI taxonomy): domain Eukaryota; kingdom Metazoa; phylum Chordata; class Aves; order Passeriformes; family Timaliidae; genus Oxylabes; species Oxylabes madagascariensis. The sequence goes on from VYZR01095776.1 coordinate 8,475, forward strand.
TCGCTTCCACACTGCAGGAGTGAGGGAGGTGGAGTAGCAATTAAAAAAAAAAAAGAGAAAATTACCAGTTGAAATGGTTGCTGGGTTTGGTTGTAAGTAGGAACTGATGACAGCACTGAGGTGAGAGAAAAGCTGGGCGGCTTAAACGATTGCCTAATCTTGGAATCCATAGTTAAGATACTCAAATGTTTGTGCTTAAATAATGCTCTTACACTGCTCCTGCACCTGCTCTGGTGCAGATTTGTAAATCTGTCAGAGCCAGAGCACTGCTGGTCACTGAGGTGGGGTAGGAGATTGGCCAGACCAGTTTGGTGGGACAGTTGCTGGGATTTGTGTGCTCACTTAAGGAGCCTGGAGCTGGCACAGAGGGAGGGAAGACAAGTTTGCACATTGGAACAAGATAATGATTTTTCTTTGTGCTGGAGTGTGAAATTGGAATATCAATTCCACTATATATTAAGTTTATATATTAAGAAAAAAAACCAACAAAACTGTGCTTCTAGAAATCCTGCTTTCTTTTGTCAGAGTTTTCTGGGTTTATTTTAACTTGCAGAGATTTTCCTTTGTTCCTTTGCTGTCCTTAGCTTTGATGCCCTTTCTCCTGCCCTTGCAGGAGCTGGTGTTACTCATTTTCTCTCTGGGAAGATGAGCTGTTGTCTCAGTTGTTAATTCCAAAGGGCAGAGCACTTGGAAAAAGCAGGTGTGATGAGGCAGCCTCCCTGTGATCTCTCTGCCTTCCCACAGAGAGCTCAGTCCCACTGCAGCCTCCTAATCCTTTGTTTGAACCAAATCTGTGGGCTGGAGGAAAAACTTTAAATGTCTGAAATTAAAGGAAGAAGTAAACAAAGGTTGTCTCACCTCTAGTCCACTTAGATTTTAATGGTTTACTGCCAGATTTTGCAGTCTCTCAAAGTTGTTGTCAGATTCTGTAAATTCTGTGCTTTTTTATTTTGTGATTTTTGTTTGTTAGGGTTTTTTTTTTAATACAGAATTATCTCTATTTCAGTAGTACCATTTCTACAATTATTGCATGCAAATGTCATTCATTGTGTGCATGGGCAGGAGGGTTACAAACCACAACACTCAGCTTAGAAAATAAGGAATAATTTAGAGTTTTCAGTATAAAAGACCGAAGGGTTAAGAGAATAACAGCTGAGCGAGAAATAAGGAATTAAATTAAGTCCATAAAAACCCTCTTTGATAAATTTGTTGGGTTTTTCACCAAAGCCAAAAGAAACAAGGAATCTTTACAGATTTTAGTTCTTGGTATTGACTGTCATTGATTTAAATTCCATTTAAGCCTATTGGAAAAGAAATATTTGTATCTACTTTAACTACGGGAGGAATTAAAATTGAAAAGAATTTCTGAAGGTTTTTTTTTAATATGCTTACTTTAAGTGGATAAATGCTGACCCTTTCAAGCTAACCAGTTTACCTTGGTGTGCGCACTTATTCTGCCAGACTTAACAACCACATTTCTAGTGCATAATGGATGTTGCTGATGCCTTTGATTTGTTTCTTGTTTGAATAATCACCATCCTATATCTCACTGTTTCTCTCTGTGTAAGCCTGATCTGATGCATGCCCTATCGCACTGCATGCTGGAACCAGTGGAATATGCTCGTGTGGTACAGTATGATTCCCATTCCATTACATCTTCGTGGAGCGCTCCAGGCTGGGGAAAAAACCCAATTTGCACCTGGGAAAAGGACAAGAAAAATAGCATTAGCATGCAGAGATAGCTTTGAGTTCCTTGGGAAACTTAGCATAGCATGTACAAAATAAAGAGAAGAAACTGGTTCTGATTGCTCCAAGCGATCTTCATTGCTCTGAACAGATTTTTTCACAGCCTGTGCCATCCTCATTTGACACCTAGGAGTGTGTGTGTGTGTGTGTAGAGCTTTCCCAGGCTGGCTTGGGAAGTGTAGGATGCCGTTGGTAAAACCCAGCTTTCCTCTGATGATTCAATGTGTGGTTGGTGTGTCTGCACAGCAGACAAGAGGTTCTGTTCAATCCCAGCGCTATCAATGCCCTGAGGTGTCCAAGGGATGTTTTCCCAGCGCTGCCAGGTGTTTCTGCCAGGCCCTGCAGTGCATTCTGCTTTTGCTTTCCCACCTGCTTTGCTGCTCAGTTTGGACACAGCCTCCCATAGAGTGTGGATGCTCAGGAAACAGCAACCCTGGAACTTGCAAAACTTGCAAGAAGCAATGNTCTTCGTGGAGCGCTCCAGGCTGGGGAAAAAACCCAATTTGCACCTGGGAAAAGGACAAGAAAAATAGCATTAGCATGCAGAGATAGCTTTGAGTTCCTTGGGAAACTTAGCATAGCATGTACAAAATAAAGAGAAGAAACTGGTTCTGATTGCTCCAAGCGATCTTCATTGCTCTGAACAGATTTTTTCACAGCCTGTGCCATCCTCATTTGACACCTAGGAGTGTGTGTGTGTGTGTGTAGAGCTTTCCCAGGCTGGCTTGGGAAGTGTAGGATGCCGTTGGTAAAACCCAGCTTTCCTCTGATGATTCAATGTGTGGTTGGTGTGTCTGCACAGCAGACAAGAGGTTCTGTTCAATCCCAGCGCTATCAATGCCCTGAGGTGTCCAAGGGATGTTTTCCCAGCGCTGCCAGGTGTTTCTGCCAGGCCCTGCAGTGCATTCTGCTTTTGCTTTCCCACCTGCTTTGCTGCTCAGTTTGGACACAGCCTCCCATAGAGTGTGGATGCTCAGGAAACAGCAACCCTGGAACTTGCAAAACTTGCAAGAAGCAATGCCAAGATTTGTTCTTCAGCTGACTGGCTTTGGCAGCTCCAGCTTCCCTGAGGGCTGCGGGGTGGTTTGCACCAGAGCTCGATTTTGATCTGTAGTAAATCAAGGAGAGTTCTGCTGGGGATGTCAAGGCCTCCTCCTCTCTGACTATTTCGGAAAAGGCCATGTTTTTTATTTTTGCACAACATCTGTGTTGCACACAGATGTGCCATGTTCTGTTTCTCTCTGAAAGAACTTTGCTGTCTGTGGACACAACAGCAAATCCATGGATGTGGGTAAGGTATGAGAGATCACCAGCCCATCAGAATTATTTTTGCTGTGTTTCATTTTTCCCAAGCTTCAAGTGTTTCCATGTAGTTCCCCATGTCTCTTTCTTTGGATCTGCTGCATTCATGCATCTGTGTGGAAGGGTTTTGAGTTAAATTGATTATAATAAGTTAAAACGTGTGAATGAAGCGAGGAATCCAGCAGCACAGATTGCTGCTGGGCATGAGGAGACTGAATGGCAGATGAGCAACCTGCCCTAGTGGAAGGTTCCCTGCCTGTGGCAGGGGGTTGGGTTAGATGATCTTAAGGTCCCTTCCAACCCAAACCATTCCAGGATTAAAAGGGAAACACAATTTCCTTAAGAATTGGCTTCCACGGGGAGAAAAGCACAACTTTTGTCGGCTGGGTTTGACTTGGGGCAGAATGGCAGAAAGGATCCAGCGAAAAGAGTTTTCAAGGCTTAACACAGATTCCTTTTTCTTTGCTTTTTTTGGGTTTTTTTTTGTCTTTTTGCCTCTTGAGCATGATGTGAGCCCTTGTTTTCTCTCTGTAGGTGCGTTACAGAAGGGACCACCTCTCCAGCAGGCAGTTACCCTATTTCCCTGTGCTGGAAGATCTGATGAAGGATGGTAGCGATGGTGCTGCTCTTCTAGCTGTGATTCACTATTATTGTCCAGAGCAAATGAAACTGGATGGTATGTAATAAAGGTTTTGAGGGAATAAAAGGAATTTATAAAAGGCTTTCAGGCTTTGAAAGCTGAACTAGAAATACACGAAAAATTAAAAACGCAGCACATTTAATAGGTAGTGGACTATGGCAGGTTGGAGGCAGGTCAAATATGGAATCTGCATTTAAAAAAGAATCTCTCTTGGATCTTGTTTTTTTTACTTACTGTATTTAGAGGACTTTGTTCTGTATATTATCTGAGCTACAAAAGAATCCTTTCTTTTCCAGTTTTACATGATGTGGCTTTCTTTGCTCAAATAACTGAGCTTGGTTTCAATGCCATAAAAATGGAGCACATGTCCACCCCTGTTAACTGTTTTTCTTGGCATAACTTGGCATTTTAAAATCTAGATTTTGAAATAGTTTCTCTCAATCTGCAGAAATTGTCACTCTTGAGGATTGCAAAACTTGAATTCTCTTCCCCAGAAAATGTTTTTTCTTAGTAAACCAATGTTCTTGTTGCATTAACTTCTGCAAATCAACATTTTGTATTGGTTTTTAAATTCTCAGATATGTTGTACCTTACAGAGCTCCTGAGTGTTTTCAGAAGGAAACAGCACTGTGAATCCTAGGAGTAACCCTTTATTATATGCAAATCAAGATGTCTGGTTTTAATTGCTTTTGTATTTTGTCATTATATGTGTTCTCTGTAGCTTGTGTACCTTTTCTGTGCCTGTGATAGACAGAATCCCCCGTGGATTCAGAAATGAATGCAGAACTGATACTGTTCTCTGTGGTTTTCTTCCTCCTTTTCCTGTCCCTCTGGTACTGAGCAGGTAGAGAAATGTCACTGGTAGCCAGTAAATAATCCAGTGTAGAGTCTGTGAAGTTCCTGTAATTAGTGTTTCTGTGAGGTGGGGGTGGAAGGGGGATCCCTTGGGACAGTGCCAGAACTCACTCAGCCCTCTCTCCTTCCCAGATATCTGTTTGAAGGAGGTGACATCAATTGCAGACAGCCTCTATAACATTCAGCTTTTGAGAGAGTTCTCAAATGAGTACCTAAACAAATGCTTTTACCTCACCTTGGAGGACATGTTATATGCTCCTTTGGTTTTAAAGGTAAGAAACATAACAAAACATACATTTTTCAATAAAATATGGGTAAATCATGAGTGTTTCCTTAATGTGAGGTGTCATTTTCCTTTTTTTCTGTTTCAGCCTAATGTCATGGTGTTCATTGCAGAACTCTTCTGGTGGTTTGAGAATGTCAAACCAGACTTTGTACAACCGAGAGATATCCAGGAAATAAAAGATGGTGAGTTTGTAACCACAGATAACTGATAGCATGTTATTTAGAAAACACTTACATTGCAGTGAAACTGTTGCCC